>BMAV01025699.1:0-12984 GCA_019973955.1 Trichonephila inaurata madagascariensis | reverse complement strand
ACAAAAAATTTATTAAAAAAATTTTCTAGATGCTATGCTCTGGGGTTAATTTACAATTTTAATACATTCAATAATGAAAAAAATGTTTATTAAATAAAGTGTTTTTGTTTTAAATTTTGCATTAAAATATTTTGTATTGATTAGATTTGTTATTATTTTTAATTTTTTTTAAAAAATGCCATCTCTCTTTTTTTATATTTTTTTATAATCATAAAACTTAATATAATCATAATTTTGAGATGTACCAGATAAATTTTTAACCTTTTCCCAAAGGGGAAAATTTTCACGAATTTAAAGTTTAGTTTTGTAGCTTTGAAAATAGTAATAGTAATTACTTCAATGTTTACTAACGATATATTTTTATTTCGCCTCTTTTTGATATCTTTTTTTTTCCCCGGTTGTAATTGATATAGTTTCAAAAGGGTTTTTCTTGAAAAAAAAAAAGGAAATAATAAACTTTTTTTTTTTAAGAGGTTGTGAATAATGAAAATATTTCATTCAGTAAGTAATAATGGCGATACTTATAAAATTTTTTTGATAAATATTTTTATTTGTAAATACATTTTTTTATATTCAGATGGACCAACAAAAAGAATGATAAATATGGTCACATTGTGTTGTTATTAACACTTTCTGCTTGGTGGTAATATGTTGAAACACTATTTCTTTTTTTTATTGTGGGGTGGAATAAAAATTAAATTTTTGTTTGAATGCCTTTAGAAATTGATGCTGGGGGTACATTCTTTTGAACCACCACAGGGGCAACCCCCTAGTTTAAACAGATGTCGGAAGGCTTGTATGAAAGGATTTATCCAGTGGTTCATTTTTTTTGATCAACGTGAATCTGTTGAGTGGATTTTTAAGTGACTGTATTTCAGAATTTGGTGTTGTGTTTTTTTATGTAAATGAAAATGATTTTGTGATTTTGATACAAACAGGTTAGGAGAGAGAGAGAGTACATATATTCTGTAACAAAAAGTTTAAAATTCAAAAAGTAACTTGTATTTTTGTTTAAAATATGAGAGTTCAAAAAACCAAGTTATTGAAGGCAATTTTTTCTCTTTACAAATACAAAATGTATTATGCCTTATTTTTCCCAATAATGTGCCAGATAGATTTGTTGTAAGTTACATTTTTTTAAAAATATAATAATATTTATTAAATAATAGTAAGAAAAATTTCAAAATATCCTGGGTGAGCTATAGCTTGTGTTCAGGAAAAAAAAAAATACCACTAATAATTTTTTATATATGTTACTAAATAAAAAAACCCGGTAAAAAAAAAAATTAAAAAAATATTTAAAAATTAAACTAACATTAGGTAAATTTGGACTATACTAAAATTGCTTAAAACTAGATTAGGAAAAAAATTTAAAAAGTTTTAATTTATAGGGTGAATAAATATAAGATGAAGTGTATTTACTTCCTAAGTTATAAGAATGATGTGTTGGTTTTGCAAAATTTTATTGTTCCTTTGGGAAAAAAAATCATTTTAAGAACTATATGTGTTAATGGGGTACAAAAATATGTACCCCCTGTTTTTTAAAAATTTGGGAACCCCTTTTTTTTGAAAAATGTTCAATATTATCAATATTTAAAAGCTTTTTGTTCAATAATTATAGTTCTGTAAGTTTATTTAAAATATTTGTAATTTTTTCCCTTATATTTTTTTTATCAAAATTCAGACTATGGGGATTATTATGTATCTATATTCCAATTGAAACATGCATCATTATAGTGTAATGATGCATGAAAAAATTAACTTAATTTGGTTCTTAATTTGATAGTTTTATAAAATAATGAATGTTCTTTTTATTTTTTGAATATTTGTTACATACAAAAATTAAAATGCTTCCACCAATACAGAAAGAAAGAAGTTGCTTTAAACATGAAATATTTTTGTTTAAATATTGTAAAAAACATTTGTGAATTAAAATTTCTGAACAAATTTAAATTTTTTAATTTTGGGAGAGAGAGAAATTTGTAAAAACCCCCTGAGTTTCTATCTCCTTTGGGTTTTTCTCTATAATACCCCTTTTTTAAAATAATTGACCCATCTTTGATAAAATTATCAAAAAATTGGGTGAATTCGAAAAAATTAAAATAGCTTTTTTTTCGACACACGCATCTCATCTATTAACCTAGATGTTGTTTTTAATCGTTTTTTTATGGTCCCCAGCAGGTCCTCTTTCAAACGCTGAACTTTCATGCAGCACGTTGCCTTGCAAACGACCCCATTTTGACTCGGTCCCTTAAAGCCATGAAGGTAACATATCTGTTTTCCCGGTTTTAGTGATCGGGGTCATTGAGATCCAGCACGGCTTTCCCTTTAAAGTCCTGAACCTTTGATTCCTTATTCTGCGAACTTAATTGATCTCGACCGACGCGAGCAGCAATACTGGTCAGATACGTGCTGGTACGTATTTCGCTTCTACACGAGGCATCACAGCAATTTTTCATCCGGCAAAACGTTCAAATGCAATTTTTGCTGATAAACTGGTGATCAATTTCCCAATTTAAAAAAGTTGGCCGGGGCCTGTTTATCTGGATGGGCTGGGAAAAGCAAACACGCACATTTTCCTGTCGTTTAAATTCCATGTTTTTTAAAACGCCCCTTAAGTGTAGCAATTTTAATGGCCCGTAGTATATGCTTCAGCATTATTAATTTTATCGAGGACGTTTTTTATGAGGAAAAACACAAGTAGAAATGATTATATACCGAATGTTTTAAATTTATTCCTTTTAAACCAGCTGGTGTAAATATGCATTACATTTGATTCACAAGTATTTTAGGGAAATAATGTTTTTAGAATCTAAAACTGAATCCGCTATTTAACTTTTGAATTATTACTATCCAGGTGTTTTTCAATTACTTCTTTATTTCAAAGAATGTTGGAAACATTACGTATGGAAATATTTGAAATGTACGTTACGTTCAATAAAAAATATTTTCGGCGATCCACACACTACGCGTAGGAAAGTTTATATCTCAGAGAAGAAAATGACGAATTTAACTTGAAATTGATGTGCAAAAATTCACTTCTGCATGAAATCATATATCTTTATATATAAAGATCTTCTGTGCGTGTGTATGTCACTAAACTCCTCCTAAGCGGCTGGACCGATTTTAATGAAATTTTTTGTGTAGATTCGAGAATGGCTTAGATTCACAATTTGGTCCTATACGCAATTAGTTAAAAAGATATTGATTAAAAGCATTCAACTCAATATTCACCTACATTGTTGTAACAACGTTTTTTTTATATAAAAATGACTTAAGTTGGCGTCGAAAATCGATTTTCGGCCAAACCGGGTCTTCGTTGTTACAAAAATGAAGACGAATCATGCTTTTTAGCGTTTTTAATTAATATCTATTGAAATAATCTTTACATATTTAATTCTTCTGTGGGTATGTATGTGACTGAATCCCTCCTAAACGGCTGGACCGATTCTGATGACATTTTTTTTGTGGGTTCAATTGGATTCGAGAATGATTTAGATTCACAATTCGGTACGATATCGTAATTAGCTAAAAATGTGCCAAAATCATGTAAGGGCGCGCGATTGTTCATAAAATATCATGGGCAATATTCTTGAGGCCACTGTTTTGAGCGGCAAACTTCAAGGTGAAGTTGTACTTCTACTATAGATCCCAATGATTCTTTCAGACTCACCTACCCATTCAAATGTTTGCAATTTCCAATTCGCTGGGCACTTGCTGTAAGCATTAGTAAGTCACAAGGTCAAACAATGACAATTTGTGGCTTAGATTTTGAAAACCCTTGCTTTTTGCACGGCTAATTCTATGTTGCATGTCTGAGGTTTGGCAAACCTTTGCATTCGTTTGTTTATACCCCTCAAGGATTAATCAAAAAGATTCTACATTCAATGGCATTACGATAAATTTATTTTTCGTGCATTAAAAGAATATATCTGTTATGAAAACAGCTCGAGTGTTATCTTTTTTACCCTTTAATCAAAACAAGTTCAAGTTTCTATTCAGAATAGCTTCTATATTCAACTTAGTTTATAGTAAATACATACAAGCAATCGATAGGTCGAACTTTGGTTACTGTACATGTGATGATGCCAGGTATTGTAATAACTTTCTTTATAAAAAATTTCATCAAAACGGTCCAGATTGTTACAACTTATTCAAAAAAGTTTGTAATTTTCGTATTTAAGACGTGTGTACAGGACAACGTCTGTCGAGTGAGTGAGTGTAGGGTTTAATGGCGCAAGAGCCAATTTTGGCTTACTGCGCCAAACAACTTTTTAAATATTCAAAGTATAAAATTTGTCAAGAGTTTTATAAAAATAGTTTATAATTAAAACAGTAAAATCTCACAGTATATAAAGTTTTAAAAGTAAAAGTTAATAAATTTTGGTGGGAATTTCTCCACCAAGTCACACACAGACAAGTATCTAGTACTTAAACAAGTTTTTTAAATGTCAGCGTGTGTGAATATGGTTCACGTTTCCCAATCATCATTTTGCCAATATTCTTCCGATAATCTTCTAATAATAGACTTCGTGGATTCTCTACCTCTTCTATGTCGTAAACGATCATATCTTCCTCATCCGTTGTGTATTCTACCGGTGCTGATTTCCTAGGTTTATGAGGAGCCATCTTAATTTCTATTTTAGGTTTTATAGTGCTACATGTGTGTTTTTAGGAGAACGTTTTTTACGGGGTTTTGAAGTTAATTTTGCATCCTGGGATGTAGAAGGTATGGTATTGGATGTAATGGTAGTAGTGTGAAGAACAGGACATACTGGTAAGGGTGTAAATATTGATACTCTGGATGAGGAAGATGCCGCAGAGGTAGATAAACTATTAGAAGTGGTGGGAGCAGTATCTATTACAGAAATAGGGGGTTGAGATTCTGATGATATTGTAACTATGGCAGAAGATGTGGATGGTCAAAGGTTTCGTGAGTTGTGGTTGATGATTTGGTAACTGCAGGAATTTGGGAGGATATTGTTGGCTTTGGAATGGATATCAATGGTTGCATTAGTTTTAAAGGTAGACATACTATTTTTGTAATATTTTAATCTGTTTGGGATAACTGTGGAACTATTAATTCCGTGCTTCTACATATGGTAAATTTCTATTTGTTTTAATAGTTTGAATTTCTTTTTCTGTTTTCCACCGGGCATAATTTCGAGTCTGATGAATAAGATTGAAATTTGGTTTTTTTAGACTGAAACAGTGGGGGAATGCCCAACAGTTGCACATCTGAAAGAAATTTAGGGCAGGAAGTTTAAGTTCCGAACCCTCCTTAAAGCGGCGCAGAGGATTGGAATATAGGGGAGATTTTACAATTTAGATATCCGGTTTTTTATTGAAGATGGTGTTTGGGGGCTATTGAAAGTTAATATTAAATGCTTATTGTGAAAAGTGACGAGTCTTTTTTATCTGAATTTTCGACCTGAATAACACCTTTTTCAGAAAGTCCTTCCAAAAATTTTGTTTGAGGCGCAAAAAAGACTGTTTCGGATATGACACCACAGCAAGAATTTAAGGGTCTAAGGGTTTACAGTTAACGGGCAGTCTAAAAATATTTTTTTTAACAAGAAAGATTTTTTCTGAAAGGAAAAATGTTGATAAGATATTGAAAATTTTGTATTTAGTATCTTATTGTTCGTGTATTTTTTCAAACGGGACCAAAATTTAACCATTCTTTTTGATTTATCAAATTTTCGTAGCTCAATTTGGCATTTTTTGATTAACTGTTTAGAAAAAGAATTTTTCGAAAACACCCCCCTTTAAAAGGGTTTTAATTTTTCTTTCCCCGTTTTGCAAAAATCGACCCTCGTTTTTCCATATAGGTATTTTTTTCGTTTTTTTGACTGCTTTTTTTCTTTTTTTAAATCAAGTTTGGTCATCACATTTTTTTTTAAACTTTTTCTGACAATTTTTCCCAACGAAACCCAATTATAAATTTTTATACCCCTTAATTCTGATGATAATAAATTCTAAATTATTTATTTTTTCGTAAACGCTTCTCTTATGGTAGTGCTTTTTTTCTTTATAGCATTCATTATGAAACATTTTCAAACATTTTCGATTCCTAATAACGTGTTGTGTACACACATTCTAATCTTTACCCTCAAAATCCCCTTTTGGGTGGTACGGTACAATTCCGGGAATATTTTTTCCCTTTTTCCCAAAGGGGTTTACCATCTTTGGTAAACACGGGTGTCGGCCCGGGGTACCCTATTTCCTTTTCTATTTTGCCCCTTTTTTCTTACATCCCTTTTCTTTTTTTCACGTCCAAACCAAAACAAAATTTTTAAAAATTTAAAATTCCTATTAGTTTTTCAAATGAAAACTTACGTTTTTTTACTAACATATTATGGTTTACATTTTGTATTGCTTTAAGCTTAGTTCAGTGCTTCCAAACTTTCAATACTGGGCCCCAATACAATTTTTATCGCGCCCCCTTTATACATTAATAAATTACTAATGCAATAATAATGCACTTTGATGCTAAAGCTAAATACAGATCTTAATTTAAACGGAAAAAAATAAAAAAGTATTAAATTTTTTTTATGTTACTTTTAAAAAAAAAGAAATTAAGTAATAGGAAAAATTTTTTTTTCCTTTTCTAATTTTAAAATTTGGGAAAAATTAAAAAAACGGTTTCTTAGAAGACAAAATATAGATATCACAAATATAGAAAAAAAATTCCGGGGGCAATTTTAAAAACTTTTTTTGCAAGACAAGCCCATGGGTCCTAATACTTATTAAACTTGTTCTTAATTCAGTATTAATAAGATAAAAATTTTTATATATTTACTCTTAAGTAATTATATTTTTTAAGAAAATTTAAATTTTTAAATTTCCGGGGGTTTAAATTATTTTTGTTTTTTTTAAATTTTTTTAAATTAAAAACAGATTGGAAATAATATTTAATTAAAAGATTTATTTCCTTCAAGATCCATTTCAAAAGTACAAATGTCATTAAAAAATAGCCTTTTTGTTGCTCTTTATCATATCCATTAAATCGGGCATTCGGGGAACGTTCTGGAGTCTGGGAAACCCCAACAAACTTTCTGCAAAAAACGAAAAAAATGTTGCCCCTGCACAATTTAGTCAATCTTGGCTGAACCCCGATTAGCTCCCGAATTTTTTTGAATGTACATTTCATAATTCACGCTTTAAATTTTAAAATTTCACGGTTTTAAAGGGTTTTTTCGGCAGGGGATTAAAAAAAAAATTTATAGATATTTTTTAAATCGCAGCAAGCTTTATGATAAAAAGCATCAACAAGTACACAGACGAGGGCAAATTGATAGTAAGTTACGAATGGGTTAGGATCCATTTCAAAATACTTCAGAAGGGCTCTCAACTGCCGAAAAAGAGATCTTCATAGAGTTCACATCCAATGACGAAATTAAAGGGCAATTTTGTAATAAATCACTCTTTGAATTCTGGATAGAGGTGGATGCTGAATTTTCTGCACTGAAAACAAAAGCATTTCGTATACTATTACCATTTTTAACATCATACCTTTGTGAATCCGGATTTTCTGCGATGACTACTTTGAAGACAAAATATAGATCTGAGCTAAATATCAAAAAATAACTCTGAGTGTCAATTTCTAATTTTTAGCCTTCCTTTGAAAAACTTTGCTCTGCAAGACAAGCCCATGGAAGTCACTGATAATTATTAAACTTGTTCTTATACTGGCTGAAGTACCCACTCTTAACACGAGTTTATTTTTTTAAAAAATGATAATATATTATTCTTGATATAATAGCTTAATTGTAAGGAGAGTAAAACCAAGTGCATGACAATGTATACAAAAATGTAAAATGATTTATTGAAATGAATACTCATATTATAAACGGTTTTGAATGAACTGTAATTTTAAGCCTCGCAGAATTAGCATTTAGAATAAATGTTAAGTAATAAAAAAGAATATAAAACTAATGAATAGCAATTGTGTTATTTTTTTAATATTTAAAGCGAGAAAGCCCGGGATCAGGTGTGCACTCGATACCAACGTTAATGGTCGCGGGGAGTGAAGCACCCCAATTCTTTTTTTTATAATTATTTTTAATATACAAGATAAAAATCACAATTTCAGTGAATAATTTAACTAAGAGAAAATATACTTACCTATTTCAAGGATTTTTCTATTTGTCTTTCATAATTTGAGAAAATATCCAATAAAACTGAACTAAATTGTTCCAAATGTGCGTGACCTTAATAAAGGACACAAATCACAGACACTTTTTGCTAAAATTACAGGTAAGTTATTTGCAAGCAAAACTGTCACATTTTGTTCACGTTATTGTAATTTTAATATCCTTTGATGATCGAAAAATATCCTGTTGGACTTTTTCTTGCTTGTGTCTTTTTGACAGGGTGAAGTGCATTTTGCGGTACACTTATGGCTTCATATTTTCTTGATAAGTTCTTAATGTAGCTATTGAAAATTTTCCTTTCGTTTCATGTTTATTGCTTTTCTCAAATTTACTTTCGCTAACATGATTAATATGCATTATTTCAGCAAATGTTTCCCTTGTTTGATCAGCTTCAATTTCCTTCAGAGAGATCACAGATGCCCAATTCTTTTTAATTCTGCTAATTTACATTTATAAACCATAATCAGTCGTACAACATCACAATTAAAACCACTAAGTTATTCATAGGGAACAATGCAGCATGTTCAAGAAAATATTTTTGAAAACAGTGGCTGGGAACTGGTCTAAACAAGTACCTTAAGATTCTAAAACGTTTGCCACTCCCAAAAAGGAGATATGTTATCATTTTAGCTCCCATTAAGACTGTCATATTAGAGGATTCTCTTCGTCAAGGTCATTGGTAACAAATAAACAGCTTCCAGAATTAACGATTTTTGTATTATATGCTTCAGTATACTCTTAAATTAAATCTAAATACTCAATCCCTCAAAGTGCTCAATATGCTTATACATGTATCATAAAACTCTTCACATTGTGAAAAAAAAAAAAACGCAACAGAATTATATACCTCTACAACTTCCCTAAAAAAAAAAAGGGATGCATGTAAATCTACCAGTAAGTTTGAAAGCCAGCAAAAGTAATATTTAGACAAAAGAAACGTATTGCACCTCATCGTAGGATTACAATAAAGCAAAACAAAATATTTTTTTTTTATTTAGTTATAGATCAAGATATTGAGCGCTCAAAGTAGAATCTTTTATTTGACATTTTTCACCAGATGATATATATATAAATCATATCAATGTAAATCTGTATTTTTTTTATTATATCAGAAAAGTATTTTTTTTCATTCCAGTAAATTAATTTTAACCTTTTATTGATATGCTCGTACCTCCTAGGGGCGCCCACAGTTTGAGAAACACTGGCTAGTTTTTCTTGTGATTTCTTCATTATTTTGATTATGTTGTTTTATTTTGTGTTCGATTATCACCGTTGGGCCAACCCGCATGTTTGCCTTGTGCGGCGTCCCGTAAGGAGGAAGGTGAGTGAGTGGGGTTTTTTGGCGCTAGAGCCAAATTTTGCCTATGCCAGCCAAATATTTTAATGTATTAAAACACATGATAAAATTCTAAAGTGAATTAGGACAAGACGTTTTAATAGAAGGTGAAATATAAATAAATAAAAAAAATCATTATGAAAAAATAAAATTTTGGTGGGAGATTCCCCACCTGAAAAAAATAAAAAAAGATAGTTTAAAACAGCTGAAAATAGTGTTTTTCAAAAAAACTTAATCTTTAAAAATAAAAATTAGTTTTATGTTTCTGTGACGTTGGGTTAAATTTTTTAAATATTTCCGTTACTTTTTCCCAATACCCGGTAAGACGTACATCCGTTCATTCATCATTTTTTTCGTCCGGATTTCAGGGGCTCACCTCTTTATTTTCGGGTGTCACAACCTGAGGTACCCTATGTTTTTCCCTTTTTTCCCCAAAGGGGGTTTCCCATTTTTGGTAAAAGGGTGTCACGCCCCCCGGGGTACCCCGTGATCCTTCTTTTTCCCCCCTCCATTTTTTCACCCAAATTTTTTTTTCCGTCCAGACCAAAAATATGAATGGGCCAGTATACCCAAAAACGGCTTTTTGCGCCATAAACACCCCTACCACTCGTCCGGAATCTTTATGGGTAATATTTACCCGGTTTGTGTGGTGCCATTTTTTGTTCTATTTCAGGTTGATTTTTTTTTGTTTTTTTTTCTTTTGTTTAGAATTTTCTTTTTTTTCCATTGTAGCAGGTGCGAAGAGGAACTTACCCGGATGCGATTGATGAAGGGGCAGCAATAATGGTAGGTGCTCGAGTTTTTGAATGCTATTAAGATGTGGGCATCAAGAGGTTTGCTTGAGTTGATGATGTTGAAACCGCGGGGGGAAGAAGTTTTTTAATGCAGAAGCAACTTAGTGGCGGGGTATAATTTGTGTTTTCTTTTCATCTGTTTGAGTAGTAGTGGGTGTTATTGAAGTTTTAGCAACCCAATGTTGTGTTTTTTTGGGACCTTTTGTTTGCGGGGTTCTGGGCAAGAGAGATTTGAGTTTATTTCCTGAATTGTTTTTCATTTTTATTTTGGGGAGAATCTGAATCGGATGGATGGGTTCTGAACAGTTGATAACTTTTGGCTCTAGAGTACAGTCATGGAAGAATGCCCAACGAACATCAAAAGGTCAACCGCGGCAAGAAAAAGGGGTCCGGGAAACCCCTCTTTTTAAAAAAAGCGCAGAGGATTCGAATGTATTATTTTTAATAAGATATCCAGCTTTTTAAATGGTAAATTTGGGGTATTAAATGTTAAAAAAATTTAAATGCTTTGTAGGAAAAACTGTAGCAAAAGGTTTACAAGGAATCGGTGAACCGAGAAGCAAAAGGAGATTTTCGTACCTCATTAGGAATGTTAACATAAAAGCGTGTATTATTCGCGTGATCTTTTAAAATTTTAAAAAAGGGCCCTTTTCCCCGGGGCACAGCTGATTTGGGATCCAAAGGAAGAACCATTTGGCGCCCCCGCCCACGACGGACCAAAAAGGAGCAGTGTCCCGGGCCCATCTGGAAAAACCCGGGACAGCGTTTTTACCGGAATACACAAAGAAAATAGGTGATACGATCAGGGGGAGGATTCAACGGGTAAAAAACCCAGCCACTCCCACAGCACTTTAACCGAAATGCGTTGGGGCCGGGGAAAGCCTTTTTTTCCCACTTTCAACATTGAAAAGTTTCAACGACGCCGATTTTTATTACCATCACTTCCAAACAACGATATTCAAAGAAATCGTTTTTTAGTTTCAAAAAATTTTTTTGAAATAGGGGAAAACCAAATTATAAAAAGATTACGTTCCGGGATACCATTGAAAACCCAAATCCCATTCAAACAAAGCCCTTTTTTCCTCGCCAAAACCTTTTAAACTCGTCTTTTAAATGTAAACTCCTTTTTAAAACCCTTTCAGAGATATCATTTCAGAAGAATGTGGGGGGTGAGCACCCCGAATCAGAAATACTTGAAGGTTCTCTGATCAGGGTGTTACCAGGTCAGGAGAATCACAAAAAAGAGACTTACAAAATTCTACAAAACATTTAATTTTGACATTTTAGCACAAAAATACCAAACACAGTAAAAGCGGATATCTGATTGTAAAAACCGCCCTATAAGAATCCTCTGCGCTGTTTTAAGTGCCTGATGTTGACACCCCACAAACTTTTGGGAGGGGCAATTACTTGTCAGAGGCATCTGTTGACATGCTTTTACAGATTGCATTCTAGAGCCTAAATGTATTAACTGTTATCAAACCCATTCCGCCGATTTAAAACTCTCCCCCGGAAGAACTAAAAAAGAAATTCAAGTAATAAAAACCAAAAAAATATCTGTATTCTGAAGCCCAAAAAATAGTCCCAAAAAATATCAAGATATGCTCAGGTTGCCAAAACATGAACTGCAATGACAACAACCCAAACAGATGAAACCATTATAAAAATAGTCGGCCCCCCTTTTAAAATTACTGCAACCTTTAATATCCGTTCCAAACCCATCCATATCTTCCCCGTCCCGCAGTTACTAAATCCCTACATCAACTTAGGCACAACTCTTCCTAATTTTTTCATCATCATCAGAACCCAAACCACTATAATTTTTTGTGACTGTTCAAAGTATTTGAAAAGGGGAAAGGGGGTTTAATATAATTTTTTTTAAAGAAAATATTAAAATTTTTTAAAAAAATTTTTTAAAAAAACAAATTTTTTTTGACAAAAATGAACATAAAAATCTAAAATAAAGGGAATGCTTCTATTTTATTTTTGTGAAAGCCCCTCTACAGAGGATCAATAGAATTTTGAAATATAACTTGAAATGGGTTTATCCATATCTTTTCACGGAGCAATTTCGTATGCCGATAATATTATATTTCAATTGGTTGTAACCGAAAATAAAGTGAATTTTTCAAAAATGTTAGCCCCTTGTACAGAAATCTGGTTATAACAAAAAATTTTTTATAATAGAAGCATTTTTCACGAAAGGAGAACATTTTGAATAAAAGGTTTTTTTAAATTAATTTTTTTCCGAAATATTTGTTAAAATTGTTTTGTTAAAAAGTCCTTAAAACAATTGTATACATGTATTCTAATCTGGAACCTTTTTCGAAAAATTTTTCCATTTATGCGCTTTTTAAAATCATTGTTCCAAACGTAGTCGGATACCTTTAAAAGATACTGTCCCCACATAACAATAGTTTATCTAACTCCTGCATCTCCCCCATCCACTATATCAATGTTTTTCCCCTTTCCAGTATGTCCTGTTTTTTAAATTACTACCACTACATCCAATACCATACCTTTTACTTTCCCCGGATGGAAAAAACCCAAAAACCCCAAAAAAAAAAGTCCCCCCTAAAAAAACACATGCAAAACTATAAAAATTAAAAAAAAATTAAGATGGCTCATAAACCTAGGAAAACAGAAACGGGAGTAACCGTGGTGCGCAAACTTTTTTTTACTGCGACCCCCTTTTGTA
>BMAV01025698.1:0-12157 GCA_019973955.1 Trichonephila inaurata madagascariensis | reverse complement strand
AAACTCTTTACGTATGTGGTAGAATTTTTTTGTTATGTTAGCTTACATTCAGCATTTTAAGGGGGTGTTGTTTATTTTTTTGATATTGAAAAAAATACAGTTAAAAAAAGATCATTTTTAAAATGTACAAAAAGTGCTTCATAAAAAAAAACGCTGAACATTAGGGTAGTATTTATTTTTTTATCTTAATTTTTTACATTGATGAAGGTAAATATTTATCTATTAGTTTCCTTTCCCCACCCCCTTTTTAATATCCAACTACGTTGAACGTGTTTTTAAAAAAAGACATAAATGATAATTTCCAATCATGTTACTTATTTAGAACACATGCATAAAATTGTTTTAAGGACATTTGAAAAAAAATTTATTTAAATAAATATATTGGCAAAAAATTTGAATAACCTTTTAAAAATTCCTTTTTGTGAAAAGCCTATTATAATAATATTTTTGCCTGATATAGCTCAGACCTTTTACAGAGACTCAACTATGATGTTTGAGAAATTCACTTATTTTCAGAGTTACAGAATTTAAATAATTATCTTTTTTTTCTTAAAAATTTCCCCCTAGTTGTAAAAACATGATAAACCCACTCAAGTTATATTTTTCAAAATTTAGTTGACCTCTGAAAAGGGTCTGAGCTATATACGGGAAAAAATAATATTATAATGAAGCTTTTTTCCAAAAAGGAGAAAAAAAGGGGTCATTCTATGTTCATTTTTTGTCAAAATGTTTTTTAAAAAAAATTTTTTTATTGAAATACTATTTTTAAAACAATTTTATATACATTTTCTAGTCTAAGTGACACAAAATATCATAAATATTATCCATTTATACGTTTTTTAAAATCAGGGTTTCCCTTCCCCAATTTTTCATATTTCAGAAATTTTCATTATAGTTAAAAATTGTCATGCTTTATTTAAAGCTTTATGCTATCTAAATCCATCGAAAGCCTTATGCTATTAACCCTCTAGCTGTGTAGTTATTTTATCAAAGTGGGCTCAAAATTTATGTATGATTTTCTTACATATTTCAAATCTATGTATTAAATATACCTTTTTGGTTAAAATATACAAACAAATTTTGTAAAACAGTTTTTATTTTAAAATATAGAATTACCTCATAAAAATATAGACATAAATGAAAACATAAACTAAATAGTGGGAAAAAATAAAAACTCGCGGAAATCGCAGGATGCGCAGCTAGAGGGTTTATAATTTTGCTTAAGAAACAAACACAAGCTTTTATTTTCTTCACATTTATATAGAATTTTTACAATGTTTCGCATATATAGTCGACTTGTATATAAAATCAACGCGAATTCCTAAAAAGAATTTTCAGACTTGATTATTGGAGCACGATAGGAATTGATAGATTTTGGAAATGGAAGCCAGAACCCAAAATTTTTTTTTTATTTTTTTAAAAAAGGGGAAAATTCTTTTTGTTTGAAAAATTAGGAAATTTCAACATTTCCCTTTTGTAATATATATAATGAATTTAATAAATTTTAATATTTAGCATTACTTTCTATACTATATAATGATATACTTACCGCGTACACATAAAGAGCAGTTATGTAGAGTAGTCAGTGTTACCAGAAAAGCAACACTGTGTTAAACAAGAATAATAAATTACTGATATATGTGTGTCCGTAAAGATAGTGCAGAGGAATTTCGTAATGATGAGATGCAGCAGTTGAAAACCTACTCGAGTGCCTTTAATAACAGCTTGCTATTTGTTGCAGTACATCTGCTGGGTTCGTGAGCTTATTGTTTGGGATCTAGATCAGCGGTCCTTAAACTTTCGATCACAATGGCCTCCCTTTATATATCAGCCTGAAATCGTGTAGACCCCCCAAGGTTTTGAACACCTCTTTCTGACTCTCAACACACATGGCTGAGTGATTTAAAAGTTTCTCAATATAATCTTAAGACTACCTGTTACTTACACAAATTTTTACAAATCTTTTTTCCCTCCAAAAAAAGTATGTATCTAATTAAAAATGTTACGAAACTCTAATTTAAAAAAAAATAAATGATGTACTTAATTTTATTAATTGAAATTTTTAATGAGGGAAAGTTCTAAGAGATGGCATCTTTCAATTTTTTAACAAGACGTTTCAAAGTCTGTAAAAAAGTGAAATGTTGACATTAAATGAGAGACCTTCGTGGACCCCCTAGAAAGGCGCTAAAGACCCATAGGTTCACGGACCACAGTTTAAGAGCCTCTGCTCTATAGGAGTCATGATTCTAGTTAGTAAGAACTTTTGTAAGGTTCGAGTTTAGCACAGATTCTATGAGATCACAGACATGAGTGTTGAACAAGACATTGTACAAACTGGAGATGGCTCCATAATGGTGTGGATTAATTTTATATTGCCTAGGATGTAGGTCTTGTGATAAAACTGGAACAATCATTGCTTAGAAACGGTTATATCCGGATATTTCAAGACCATTTATAGCCTCTAATGAAATATATGTACCAAACAAAAATAGGAATTTCCAGGATAAGTTATGTCCCTGGGCAGTGGCGTAAAAGAGAATATTAGGGCGGCCCTGCAAAGACAGATATTGGGCCTCCTGCATCTTTTGAATTTAAAAAACGCACTTAACCCCCGCCCTTTTGGACCTCCTAGAGTCCTGGTCTTCCCCCTTCCCCACGATGGGGGGGGGAAGGGTTTCGGGGGAGTACATTAAGCCGCTGTTCTTGGGTATGAAATATGGTTTAAATATCAGTTGGTATACAAAATCCTACTCCAGCAACCCTTTTGAAATTATGAATGACTGATGAGGCAGCATATGGCTAAATATTTCTACCGAGGAATTCTAACGACTTGTGTCAATATTACTTCGAATTTCTGGAAACTACTGGATAAAAGAATAATATCACACATATTGTGACATCCTATGACTTTTGGAATTTTAATGTATATATATTGATTATCATAAAACTACATTTCAATGATAAAGTGAGGAAATATCAGTGAACAAAATTGAATTTCTTAAAATTTCAATTAGACTGATTGTTAGAAGAATAACCTAATATAAAACAAGTAATTAAATCTGAGATTCTGTTTTTTGTATGCAATTTTTTATTCAGAATTCAATCTATTTAAATAATTAAAAGGATAAAGAGCAACGCATCAAACATTAAAAGGGTTATAGAAATCTCTATAATAGGTACTAATGAAACAATATATTTCTAAGCAATTCATGAAAATTTATAAAAGTTTATCATGCATCTCTTAAAGTTTTCCCAAATAAAATATGCTTGTTTCATATTAATTAATTAAATTTTAAACTTAAAATTTGAAAGAAATTGGGATTTTATACAAAAATATTGAAATGACAAAATATACATCATGCAAACAATATTTTCATTATAATTCAAAAACTATTTCTAAAAAGTCTTGGGATAGCTTATTATTGTGCGAACATCTGTAAAAGAATTGAATTATTATTTTGCGAATCATTTTTCTTTTTCATTAATCAACGGTATTGCTAGCTACTATAAGTGATTTTGATTTACAGTTATCGAAGATATTATGTTTTATATTTGGTATTGTTTTCTAAAACTTGAACTAATGAAATGTGTATTTATTGACAAAGCAACCTGATTATATATGTATTTGTTCCGATACTAATTATATGGGATTATTCGTAAAAATTTTTCAATGAAATTATTAAAAAAAGTAATATGCCTTATTCTTCAATAAAATCGATGTTACTAGCAATCTTACGAATTTATGCAATCATTTCAAGATGTTTCAAGCATAAATAACAGTAATACAGAATACAAGCTTCTTGCAATAATAATGAGCACAAGATCTAACTTGTTTCCAATTAAGAATATCAATATCTTAGATACATGAAGTTATTTTAGTAGCAGACTAATTATGTTGATTTGACATCAAATCATTCTCCTATTCAGAAATATAATTACAATATTTTTGGCTTCTCAAATAAAGAATAATTTCCTTGGGTAGAATCAACTCTTGTTCTAGTCATTACTGAAATAAGCAGGCTTACAAAAAGTATATTAATTATAGATTATTTCAAGATTCCATGTAATTATCCTTACCTTAAATAACATTTCCTTCGTATATGCATTAAGAGTTTTGCAATTTATTTAAAATTTAGAATAATCTTAATTATAACTTGGTAATTATTTAAAAATTGCAGTCTGATAAATATTTTTTCTTCGAAATTAAAAACTATAGTGTTGTTCAGCAAAACTATAGGAATGCATGTTTATGTAACCTTGCATGGAAAATTTATATTTATTGGAATTTTCAACACTTTAGCATTGTTCTATACTTGTGGCTAAAATTGTTGTTCTTTCTGGAGTCATTGTTTAGTAAAATCTTTTATGAGCTATAAAAGGAAGTATTATAAAGCAGATAATTCCTCAGTAAGGATGGTAAATCTTTAAATATTAAGATTGGCCTTATTATTATTATTATCAAGCAAGTAAACGTTGTCTAAGGTTAAACTAAAAGTAATAAGTTCGGGGTTTGGTTCAATAGAGTCTCTCTTTAGTGTAATTTAAGGTAGGCTACACGAGGGAAACACATATAGTAAACGAAAATAATGAGCAAAGAACATACGCGATTTTTCACATCGAAAACATTTTGTTCTCGCCTGGCCTCTACTGAAAATTTGTTGTCGCTAGAAGGCACTGCTGCTGCTTGGGACAGTCAGTTACAATGATTAGAACAAGAACGGTTTCCAACATATTAGTATGATTCAAAACATAAGTTATGATACCCCCTACCTGGAGGTACCATCTCTTCATCAGCTAGATCTAGATTTCCATGGGAGGTAATGATTAATGACCCAAGATAGCCATAATAAAACCAATTTATTATTATTAATTCAAATATTCGAAGACAGTCTTACACTAGGAAGGAAATCAAAAGTGATATAACGTAACTCTAACTTCTATCTAAATAAGCGCCTGGAATCCTAAACGCTTAACTTTCAGTAACAGTATCTTGTGAATCTCAATCTTCCTCAATTTCTTTGGCTCGCTAAAGCGCGTTCTATAATCACGCTTCTAAGTTTAAATCCTTACCATCAAGTCACGGCGTTCAGCATCTCAGCTTACTTTCTCCTTCTTTTTCGTCGCGATTACTAAACCTCCACTACATATCTACTAACTAATCTGAATATCAATGTTTCTTCTTTAGAGGATTGGCTGTGAAATAACTCAATACTCTGGCCCCAAAGATTCCCCAAGAG
The DNA here is from genome assembly GCA_019973955.1 of Trichonephila inaurata madagascariensis. Lineage (NCBI taxonomy): Eukaryota > Metazoa > Arthropoda > Arachnida > Araneae > Nephilidae > Trichonephila > Trichonephila inaurata. The sequence continues at coordinate 6,920 of BMAV01025698.1, read as the reverse complement.
GATTAGTAGGAAAAACGCGGTAAAGCCCAGTCACAAAGTACTGAACACGACTAATAAAATTGGCTAAAAAAATGCGTTTTTTTATAAATATGCGTTGCTTTTGTTCGATCGAAATGTGAATATTTACATTTATTATTATTATTCAAAACTTTAAAAAATTGAAAAAATTAAATTTAATTTTAAATTTAATTATTTTGAAAAATTAAAAAAAAAGCAGATTTAAAAAAATAATGGATACTATTAAAACAGGATAATGCACCATTTTAGCATATTCTGAAAGATTTTGAAAACCTTAACATTTAAAACAGGGTTATCTATATTTCCATAGATTTATTTATAACCTTAGATTTCACTGGAAGGATAGTGTATTGTTGAAATATTTAAAAATTTTCAACTCTCCTATGAAAACAGACCAAGAGGAATAAAAAAAAATAGGCCAAAAAGAAAATACCTTGATTTCCAATATGAAACACATACTTCATTTTGTTTTGATTAAGAATGAATAATATAAGATGCATTTACGTTTTTTTAAAACTAAATTACAGAAAAGTGTTCGAAATATGCGTTTTAAGAGTTTTCTTTAGAAAAATCACAGCAAAAAAATAAATATTTGATTACGTTTAGATCCATTTCAAATGATATAATTCATTGTTTTATCTTCTTCATTTAGGCTTGGAATTTTTACTTTTAGATGTGTATTGATGCACACAATGCTTCTTAGAACTAACATTTGATTAAGAAACTTCGATGTAAAGTATAACATTTAAAAAAAAACTAAATGATTTGCTAATAAAGAATCCTGGAGATCATCTCTTTAAAATACTACATCGCAGTAAAATACCCGGTTTTCCTGTTTCTAAATTAAGGAGACACATAAAAATATCTATACAATAAAAAACATATAAAATTGAAAAGAACAAAAAGATTTCTTAAAATATTTTGTTACTCGAAATGTATTTTATACGAAGATCGGAATTTTACAAACACTTGATTAAATATAGTATTTCGACATCTTTATAGTATCTTCTTCCGGAATTCATTTCTTTCTACTCCCGAAACGTAAGAAAATGTAATTTTGTCGAAGGATTTGGAATGTATCTGTATTTTTTTAGTTTAAATTACTTTCCAAACTCCATTTCAAATCATTTCTTCAGAGTTATGTCATTGATTTTAGTTTTTTCCACCTCCTTTCCTTCTTTCTAAATCCCATTTATTTTTATTCACAGACAGTATTAAAGTTCATTGTTTAATTTTCGTGTATTAAAATATACCTAAAAAATGTAATAATGTAAACGAAAAAAAATTGAAAGAAAATGGATGATTTAATTATGAGTAAATAAAAATAAACATACATAATTTTATTTTTAAATTCTTCTTAAAATAAAACAAATTATTGCAGAAATTTTTATTTGTTTTTATTTAAAAATATATTTGACTTTTTTGCTATACCCTTAATTAGATGAGTACATTTTCGTAAGTTATTAAAGTAGCTTATTCTAAATCAGAGGTTGAAAAAAATACTCACTGTATTTTTCAACGACTTTTTCAGTTTCTTTTTTTTCTTTAAGTTTTCTTTCAATTTCCGTTTTTTTAAAAGAAGTTTTTCTCCAAATACCGATAATTTTTAAGACTTTTTGTTGATTGTTTGATATTTTTCTTTTGAAAGAAAAATATTTCTTCAATTTAGTTTTCACACTCATCTAAATATTCTTCATATTATTACTGCTTATTTTTTGGTGTAATGTGTTTACTCAAAAAAGTATTCACCTGAATTCGGGAAATAAATTGAAATAAAATTTTTTTTAAAAAAATGTTTTCCTATTAAAGATTTTTTGAGAATTTTTCTTAATCAAACTGTATTATAAGCGAGCGTATGAAACTGAAAAAAAAATAGAATTGAAAATGAAAAAAAAAAAATATATTTTAAAAATTATTGGGTGTAATAATTGATGAAATTTCATTCACGCATTCTTAAATGGACAAAATTAAAAATTCCTAATGAAACCTATAAATTTATATTTATAAGTTATGATTTAATGTTTTTGTTTCCGAAACCTTTATACAAATTATATATGACTAATAATTTCCATAATTAATTTTAATTATCTATTTAAAACAGTTCTACTTCTGGCAAGTCAACATTAACAATCATACTTTCTAAAAATGAAACTAATTCAGTTTTTATCACTATTTTACGAATTGTAATAATCATTTATGTGGAAAATTGTAGCGTGCATTTGATTGAAAATGCTACAGTTAAAAGTTGTCAATTACATTATAAATATTTTACTCTTAAAATTAAACATAATTAAATAGAATTAAAGAGTATATATATGCATTTGAAAAAATATTAATGTAATGGAGAAGTTATTTTAAAATTATTAATACTGTAATAAATTAAACTATACATTTGAGAAAAGATAAGCCTTAAATTTGTCTATTTTTTCGACAAATATATATTCTAAGTTTCTAAAACATTACGAATGTTTTCTTTTACTTTCTACTGTTATTTGTGCTTTTTTTACAAATATTACATTTTCTTAAAAAGTAACGGTTATTTTTTTTTCTTTCTAAAAATAAAGGTTTATATATTATTGTACTTTTGACTGTTTAAATTTACATTTAAAGCAACAATATAAATTTATTTTAGATACATTTGAACCTCTTTAATGACATTCTTTAGAATTCATTTTAATGCTTTAAAGTGTATTTTGATTTGTTTGAGAAATCCGGCAGAAATTTAAATGCACGCAATCCTGGACTTGCACACATATTTGAATCCTGAATTGTGAACCCAAGTTGAATTATACGAGTTTAAAACAATGTGAATAAAGCTCATTTCTAAAATAATTTTAAGGACATGTATTCTAAATAAATAGAATTTTATCTTACTTAATTAGTACTTGGTACTTTACTTAGAGATTTATTGCAAAATGTGGATAAATTCTGATATTTATTTTTTTTTCTTGATGAAAATACGTTACTCGCTTTACTTGTAAAGGCTAAGTGTTTTCTATTGGGTGTACGTTTTTCTTTGAAGATCAAAAAATTCAACAAAAAATTTGTAATGAAAATGTTTGGTTCATATTTTAATTATTTATTAATAAGTACTTAAGTACTTATGAATAATTATACTTAACATTTAAATGCAATACAAAATTTATAAACAATAATAAACTGTTTGAAAATGATATGTGAAAAATTTTATTTATAGGTTTGTTTAATTTTATTTTTATTTAATGCCTTAATGAAGATGAATTTAGAAATGAGTATTACGTCAATAAAGGTCCAATTTTTATAAGTTCCTTATAGCTAAAGTGAGATTAATCTCAAGTTTAACATTTTCTTTCTTTTCTTAAATTTATAATAGCGTACATAAAAGTAATTTTGCAATTTTTCGAACTTTGGTTATTTTAAATTCAGAAAAATTGAACTTAGTTAGGAATTTTTTTTGGGAAGTAACTAGTTTTTTAAGTGTGAACAGTTGAAAAAGTCAACTTGAATAAGTCAAAATGTCTTTACTAGTTCACTTTATTGACAGTTTCAAGAAGAGTCATGTTGTCTATTTCGAAGCATGAATAAAAAATATTTCATCCATGTCAAAGACTTTGTACTTACATATAGTCCACAAAAATTTTGACATTGATATATGAAGCATTGGTCCGTTTGTGCTTTATAAGATGGTTGCTTTCCATCATATTGTGTATTGGATGTTATATGAAAAATAAGATTAAGTACTTGACTTTTTGAAATTGTATTCGGAATTATTTTTACTGTTATTTCTGGTTATCTTAAATGGGTAACTAGGGAAAGAGATATGTTTTTATCAAACAAAACTTATTTTTCTTATTTAATTGCATTTTTGAAACGGCCACACGGTATTTCATATGGCTGTTAAGGGCAAAACAGCGAGTTTATAAAAAGAAACTTATATTCATCTTCGGAAAGAACCATTTTTTTTTCTTTCAGAAATTAATTTGAAGAGCTCAAACCTGATTGAGGATTCAAATTCGCATTTTGAATTATATTCTAATCTTTTGGTAAGTAAGAGTTTGATTAGCATCGCACTATATGTCGAAAACCGTAGGTTGCAGGAACACTGATCCCACAGGGCTCATCTACTTTAAATGAATATGGGTGTCCCAATCCCGAGTTGCCGTATAGATCATTTCCTTTTTCCAAGGGTTTTACTCTCTTTGATCAACACGGTTTCGAGACCCCGGGGTACCTTTGTCATCCTTCTTGTTTTCGACCTTCTTTCTTATCATGCATTTCCTCCTCTTTTTTTACGGTCTAGACCACAGTTTAAAATATTTTAAACGTACGTGTAATTGAATTAGATTACTTATCGATTATTAGTGAAATGTTTTGGTTTTCATTTCGTATTACGTTAAATTAGTTTCATATTAGTATATTTTTTCCCCTTATCATTTCGATTATTGCTTTTCCTTTTTTACTAACACTGTTGGATTACCGACCAGCATGTTTTCAATGTGCGGCTTCCCCTAAGGAGGAAAATGATGTCCTTTATGGGTACCTTTTGCGTTCCCTTTGGCTCACGCTTTCCTGGTGATTGGATGTAGGAGTGAACCCGCTTCTTTCAATCGACTGGTGATAAGTCTTTTCGGAGACCACGAAGAGACATCGTTATAGGGCTAGTGCTACAGATAAGAGGTGTCGGCTTACCCGTTGTATCCTCGCTCTAAAGTTGTAGAGCTATATCCTGGGTGTACTCCAGGTAAGCACCGTGCCTGGATTTTTCCAGATTATCGGCCCAATGCTTACCTTGTTGGACTCCATGTGTGTGTGGGGAGGGGGTAGGCACGCCAGGATGAAAGTTTATTTCACGCTTATAGATCCAAGTCAGCTGTGCCGGCATAAAGGCCTTGTTTTATCCACTTTAAACATCGATGAAATTTCAAAAAAATTTCCAGATTCCTACTAGTTTTTTTTATCAGACAATGAGATGTCAAAGAAATCACCATTTGCTGCTCACAAGGCCCTCATCGGAATAAGTTGTATTGAAATCAGTAAAATGATTGCGTTCCGGGACTCTACTTATTGAAGCAAATTCCGCTGTTCAAACAAACTATTTTCTTCTTTCTAAATATTTTTAACTCGTCCTTAACTATATCTCCACACATATATCTTGACTCCGGTCTAGGTGTCATTTTTGAACCCGACTTGCTGACCACCCCTGAAACGGAAATCCTAGAGGCTTTCAGACCAGGGTGTGATCCAGGCCAGAAGAATCACAATAAAAAAAGACGCATTAATAATTCCGACAAAACATATAATTTTAACTTTTAATAGTCCTAAACTACTCACAGCAATCAAAGCTGGATATCTTAACTCTAAAATACGCCCATACGTTTCAAATTCTCTGCACTGCTTCAAGTGTCAGAGGTTCGGATATTCACAAATTTCCTGCCGCGGACAACTAATATGATCTAGGAGTGCATCTTTAGGGCATTCTTCTACAGAGTGCATCATAGAACCTAAATGCATTAACTGTTAACAGCCTCATTCATCCGACTCCAAACTTTGCCTAAAATGGAAAACTAAAAAACAAATACAATAAATTAAAACTAACAAAAATATATTTTACATAAAGCCAGAAAATTAATACTGTCACTGATACCTCAAACATACTCCCAGGCTGCTAAATCTTCAACAATATCTACTACTACACAAAACATATGAAAAAATTACACAGATAATATGCCCGCCTTTAAAGTTACTTCAGCCGGTAACAAAAATTTCTTCCTCTGTTCTTGCAGTTTTCACATCATCAACTCAAGCAAAAGATTAAGATTATAAAGATATACATATACGGGGTGTCTGCGTTTTAAGGTTTTTAATTAACATATTTTCAACTAATTGCTATATAGGACCGAATTGTGAATCTAAACCATTCTCGAATCCACTTGAACCTACACAAAAAATGTCATCAAAATCGGTCCAGCCGTGTAACCCGCGATCACTCGCGCGGGGTGTTCTGTACACCCCAGCAACAAGAAAATCCTCCCAGGATTCTAAAAAGAATGCGCAGAACCTCTATTTTTTCTGTAGCTGCACATTTTAGCTCATTGAACCTTCAGGCTTGTTACAACCCCACTTTCTCGAACGATTGGAATGTAATGACTTTCAAAAGTTTATCTGAGGGGCTGTGAGAACTCTCGCGGGAAGTAGAGCATTTGTATACAGTCTGCTCTCAATGTTTGAAAAATGATTAAAATATTATTTTTCTATACTTTCTACTATCATTACCTCATTAATTGTAAAGTATATTTATTACTGGTATATACGTTTTATACTAGTTTATGAAAAAATATAAAATTATGTGTTTTAAAATGAAAATTTTGTATGTTTAGTTTAAATTAATGTTAGTCTCATTTGTATGTAATAAATTTAACAATTTTATTTGCAAAGCACAAAAAACATCTTGTACTTTATAAATATGTATCATAATGACTTAATTTTATTTTCATAATTAAATACACGTGTTAAAAAAGTTTGGGGTGTTCTCTACACCCCACGAGTGACGACGGTAGCAAAAACAGGCGCTAGTGACCGCGGGTTAAGAGGATTTTAGTCACATACACACGCACAGAATTATATATATACATATATATATATATATACTTACGTAACCAAACCATCGGTATCATAAAACATTTTCGAATAAATCATTTTCAATATTCCTGAATGTTTACCTATATAAGAGACAGAAAACGTTAGCACTGATTAAAAAACAACACTAATTTATTCAATTATATATTGTCTTATATTATCATAAAAAGTTTTATTTATTTATGATGAAGCTTGTATTTTCTCTAGAAAATCATAGTGATATAGGGAAAAAAAAATTTTAAATTTTGTAAATACAGGAAATATTTTTTGACATTGATAATGAGTTG
>BMAV01025697.1:0-62611 GCA_019973955.1 Trichonephila inaurata madagascariensis | reverse complement strand
AAGATTCCAACTTCTTTATATTGGGCTTCTATTCTTTCCAAAACTATAGGACTGCTAACTCTTGATCTACAAGATTCCACACTAAGCTATCTTTAAACTTGCCGCACTAACGATCAGAATGATTCCACACTAAACTATCTCTAAGCTTGCCGCGCTATATATTATCATCAAAGCTTCTATCCTTTTATAGTATATCTCATTTACATATTATCTTTGTTTATCTTCTTGGTATTGGGTTGGAAAAGTTTTGCCATTAATCGTGGCCGTCAAAGAACATAGGAGTTATGTTAGCAGAAAGACGCGAGAGACGTCACAGTACATTGCATGCAAGAATAATTGTAAGGTGTTTCTTTATATAATTCTTGCATGTTGTGACTATAAGCTAACTTCCTTTCATTAGCAAATGGAAATATACTCTCTTACCAAAGCTGTACACAAACACATCGTTTCATTAAATAATAAGAAAAAATGACAGAATTCCTTGCCAGTTCCAGCAAAAATGTTTGACACAGAAGAAATAAATGTCTTGTGTTTATTAGTGAAAAGTAGAAATAATTATTTGTTGTTGATTGTTAAAATAGCTCTCATATGACCACAGCATCCAGAAAATATAGAATTGCCTTTTAATAGGTTTTCCCCATAAATAATGGATGTCTTATGAATAGCTTTTTTTTTTATGTTGATAGAGTTACTTAAAAAATTCGCAATGACTTCAGCTGATTAACTCATTAGCTTCGAAATAGAAATTTAAACAAGTAAGAGATATTTTATATTACTAAATATATAATGTGGAAGAAAATAATATAAACGTAAGCCAAAATTAATATAATTATCAAAATGAAAAAAATGGGTGAGAAATTGCTTATTGATAGATATATTGAATTAAATCAACTTTAAAAAAATGTATAAAATTTTACGAAATTTTAAATAAATCTTTAATTAAAACTAATATAGTTTAGAACTTTACAAGAAGTTTGATTGCAAATAATAAAAATAATGGAAAGAACGAATATAGAAAAAGAGAACTATATTCCTCATACAATTTAACTAAAAAATTTGATATGTTTATTGCTATATCCAGAATATATTGAAATAAAAAAAAAATTGAGATTATATTACTAAATACAGTATTTTTGTATGGAACAAATAAGAAAATAACTCGTCAGCAAGTAATATCATTCAAAAATTGTGAAATGACATTGGAAATAAATAAGTTTTTGTTGTCCTATTGCATTTTCTAGTCTAATCAAAACTGAAAGGTTTTCGCTTTTGAAAGCAAAACTTTTTTCTCTGAAAGTTTAGTTGATGCAGGGAAAGAACAATTAATTATCAGACAATCGACTTTTTTTTCAGTTCCTACTATTATCTCACACTCTCTATTTATTTATCTTGGTGGAATTTTCAATCGTTAATAAAACACATTTTAAGCGCTCGGTTGAGCTGAAATTTTATATACATGATTATTTTGGATGACGATACAATAATTTAATCGTTATTAATAAAAATTAATTAATTAAAACTAATTATTCAAAGAATTACAAATACAGCCCGGTTGGCATCATTTTTGGCGACTTAATGACCATTTTGGCGACTTGTGTCAAAACGTGTAAAGATTTTTTTTTCTCACTTTTCAAAGCATTCAGTTGAACTGAAATTTTATAAACACGATTGTTTTGGATGACAATACGATACTTTAATGATAATTAATAAAAATTAATTACCACTTAATATTGTGATTCTGTCATATGTATGTACATATTTATATTAATTGTAACTATTTAATAAAAAGTAGCTAAAATAAAATTTTTCTTTGTTGATCTAAGTAGGAATCGACTTAAATTTTTTTTATATTACTTGTTTGTTAATAGTAATTGCAATCTATAAATAATTTATCGCTTTTAAAATAAATATTCACTAAGTTTAATTTTATTATGTCAAGTTCGTGACGCTCTTTTGATGCGGAGGAAAAAATTAATAGATTCGATACCATTTTCAATTAATCCTGTTAATTGCATTTTTATTTTCATGTTCAATTTAAAAAAAAGATCGAAGAATATTTTAAAAAATCTCTTTAGTTTTAAATGAGTCTTTAAGGTAGAACGTTGTTTAACAAAACAAAAATTATAAAACTGATTATTTTTAGGGACTTGAAATTAAGAATTTAGGATTTTTTTAACTGGAGATCACTGAATATCCCTTTTTTAAGTGAAAAAAAGAACAAATCAAGACATTTATTTCTATTACGAATATTAAATGATTACTCTTTTTTCCCCTTATAAATGAGAAAAAAACTAATTTATCTTTTTTTTTTTATGGAATAAGCAGCTTATTCTTGCCTCCATCAAATTGAAAGCAGTGCATTTTTAAATTCTGTAACAAGCATCTTTATTTGTTCTTTACTTTTTGAAAAATTGTGCGTGATCAATTCGATTTCTTAATTAGGACGTGTTAAGTATTAAAGGAATACTTGAGTGTGTGTTTCATAAAGACTCTTAAGATTTTACTCTTTCCCATACGTTTGAGAACATTTTTCTAATTTCATTACATTATTCACGTTTTTTAATTAAAAAAAATGCTTCCAATTTCCCGGTACATATAAATGAAATTAATTTAAAGCACAGACACATTTTTAATAAATTTATACACAGAAAAGCTAATGAATTCTGAAAATCAATGTCTTGATGGGTGAATTTTTATTGTGATTCAATTAGAAAAAAAGGAACTAATTAAGCATGAATACATCTTTTCAACCTTAAACATGAATAACGATTTTGTGTATTACCGAAGACCATCGTAAAATAGGATGAATACAGGTTTAACGCTAGAACGTCCATTGATGTCAATTAGACACCTGAGCTTGTTTAGTTTGTTCTCCTTTCCGAATTTTTCAAAGGGATTTTGAAAATTTTTCGTGACTTTTAATCATTTTCCATGGTGATTACATATAAAAAGTTTTGTGGTTCTAGGTTAAACAGGAGAGATTTTACAACTAAATATAAATAGAACGTCCGATGGTGTCGTTTTGACACTAAGGTAATTTATAATTATAAGTAGCTGTCGTTCAGCAAAAGAGAGAGATAGTAGATACCATTAGTAAAAAAAAAAACTTCCGGAAGTAATATCACCCATTTATTTGATCTTGAATGCAGTGTTATTGGGTTCACAGTGAAACTGACTGCGAAGAATCTGAAGAAAGTGCAGATGTAATTGATAATATTCCTGTAAGTCCTTATATATATATCAGGTTTGAAAAGCTTAGGTTCAAAATTAAGTAAATAATAAATAAATAAATATAGAGCGAACTCTTTACCATCGCGTAAAGATTTGTGAGTAAATAAGCCTATTTAAAGGTGGAGCGAGCGCTGACGAAGAAGAACGCATATTCGAAAAGGCTTAGCTGGTGGCTCTTGTCCGAAGTATTGTTAATGTTCTACTCGTTTGCGCGCCAAAGGGTAGCCATGTTGGATTTTATGTGATTGAAGCGAAATAAAGAAGTTATTAAAGAGATGATGCCTTCCTCATTTTACCAGCAGGCCTGGGGCCTGATATATATATGTCGCTAGGGGTGGCACAGAGTGGATACAACATAATAGTAATGTTCCTGGAAGATTTGTGACTCGAAATGTTTTGCTACAAAGCAGTGGTCCAACAAGCTTCGCAAAACATAATATCAACGTCAGTTTTTTATGATATAAAGGGTCCTAATGTAAGATAATTACATGAAATAATATAAAAATGTCTTAAAATTAAACCATACTAAATAGTTCTTTAATTATTTAGTTATTACAATTATTTTATGTATTTTACACCGCAGCGTCGAAAAAACACCGGTAGACGTGTGAGGTTAATCAAAATCCCGAACGCTCTTGTGTTAATCAAACGGGCTCAAAATTGCTACGTTAGCATAGAATTAATTTGAAGAGCAAGAAGCCAGCTCTGGTATTGGCCTCATCCTTTCAACGCGATTCAGAGTGTCTATTGTAGCCTAATGGTTATGGTCACGAATTTGTGGTTGGCGTGTCATGACTTCGAATCTTGGTGCTTCTTAAGACTCACCGTGTAGAAAAACTGATGCCCGTTAAACCTTTTATACCTCAAAGTTCTCAAGTTGCCATGGTGTGGAAGCTTTGAGAAGGGGGTATCTACTCAAACGTCGTCCTTGTTACTTGATCGAGGTCTATCGCCAATAGGTCTACCATTGATATGCTGCATGTTGCTTCTAGTGAGAAGTTAATTCAAACCAGCCAATCAAACTAGTTTCTTCATCTTTATGGGTGACACACAATAAGTCTTTTAATTCGATCAATGATTGCATTTCTCATAAATGGGATTAAAAAATTTAAATAGACCGAAAAGGGGGGAGATGTCACCTTAAATGAATATTTTGTCTACTAATTGTGATGAATCCGTGTTTTGAATTTTCTACCAACAATCGCATTCCTAAAATCAGGCAAAAATTTTTCCTTAAAAAACTTTGAATTCGATATAGCTCAATGAAAACAAATCATGCCTTTAAAATATTTTCCTTTTTATTCCACTTCTGTTCCAGGCATGAATGAATGATATTGATTCAATGATTTTAGCGTTTTGAGAGAACTGTGACCCTTAAAAGGGAAATAGTCGCTTTTATGTATGCTGGACAATGGGCAAATAGGCCACCGTTATGTAGACCTCTAGCCCCAGTAAACAATGATATCTGTCGTTCTATTGCCATATTCAGCTCTTAAGCAAAATTTCCAGATTCCTGGTTCCAGCCTTCATTCGCCTGAAGAAAGATTATGATACCGCCCCCCTTTGGTGACCGTATCTAGAGGTGTAGGGTTTGCAAAAGGAATATACATTTTTGATTCTTAATATGATTTTATTAAGAATAGAACTTAAATGTCTAACAATTTAGATAATATAAATTAAACGAGAATCTGTAATGAACAAACATACAGTAATAGTTAAACCGAATCGCGTAACTTAGACCACTATAATTATTTAATTTGCCTACTCTCACTTCTAATAATATTACAAGTCCTAATATCAAATAATCATTCCTACCTTAATCCAAATTTAGATTCAATCTTGTGAGGAAACGTCTGGGCGCACGTGCAATGATATGCACCTTGTTTTAATGGCTTGTTTTCCAGGTAACTTCACGATTGGCTGTCAATTCACACTTGTCTCTTTCACACATATCATTCCCCAAAATTGCCATTTTGCGACATAGCCATCTGTCGATAGCTGTGACGTGGGGTTTCCGCGTAAGTTAGAGGTGTGGGATTATCGGAAGGATGAGACATTCTATAATTCTTAATATGACTTTTATTAAGAATTTAACTTAAATTACTTAGATATCGAACAAACTTATATTAAGTGAGAATAAATCAAAGTACGCAGTTTTAACTAACTCAGATCGCGCAATTAGATCACTTATCAATATAAATATCTTAGATCCGCCTAATCTCGTTTCAATAATATACTAGCGTTCAGAATATATCCTCCCTACCTTGGTTGAATATTCAATGTCCAGGTTAATCCAAATCTTTCTCCTAGGGTAGTACAATGGTATGTACCTTATATAGATTATCGAGGTGGGCGTCTTGATTCTCTGTTAGGCCGTCTAATTACACTTCTACCTTTTCCGAACTAGCTTCCTCTAAATTGCCATTTTTGCTCACTAAACTTTCTATCCTTTTAAAGGTTATCTTATTTGCATCTATGTTTCGTTTTACTTCTTGGATTTGGGTTGGAAAAGTTTTGCCATTAACCGTGACCGTCAAAGAACGTAGGGGTTATGTTAGAAGAAGAACGCGAGAGATGTCACAATTTCACTTACTGAAACTTCCGTTATTTAAAAGCTAACTTATTTGCATTTCTTTTTCACATTTCGCTTCTTGGGTTTTGGTTGGAAAAGAGTTGCCATTAATCTTGGCCCCCAAAGAACCCCGAGGTTATGTTAAAGAAAAGACGCGTGAGTCCGTCACAAGATATGTACAGTAATACCTCGACTTTTACGGGAACTCGGAGTTGCGCGATTTTCAAATCTCGGCAAATCGTCTTTTGTTTGAGAGGAAAAAAAAAAATAGGTAAAATTGGTGAAATTGATTACGTGATTGAAGAAGTTGTAGATAATGAATTTAGAAGAGTAAACAGTTATGACGTTCAAGAACTTCTGAATTCTCACAATCAGGATTTGAAAATTGATGAGCTCAAAGAAATTCATGAAAAAGAGAGACATTGAAGAACTTGAGTCTTTAGACCTAGTTCAGTCAAAAGATCAAATGACGGTGTTAGGAATTTGACAGATAGCCACTGTTTAATTGAAAAAGTGTTACAAATTTTAGAAAATATAGACTCCAACGATGAGTGTATTTTTTCCATAAAACAAGAAATACAAAAATATATCAGAATGATATGAGGAAATTTTGTGGTAGGAGAAAAAAAATATTTAAGCTGTCAGATTACTTTAGTTGATTTTATGAAACCTTTACATCAAAATAACATAATTTTGTATTTGTGTTACTTAAGATTTTATTATGCATTTTTTCCCTTATATTATTGTTTCCTTTCGTTTTCAGTCCCAAATAAAAATAATTTATATGTATTTATGTGCAAAATCATACCCCGACTTACGCGGTTATCACTTGATCCCACCTATCACTTATTATTGAATTGGTCATCTCTTGCCGTTGCTTTCCTGGGCCAACCACCGCCAATCTACCATATATATTTACCTGTCAGCAGGAAAACTTTTCAAGCTCTTTAAGGTATCCGACTACGTTCGGAACCGGAATTTTAAAAAAGCGCATAAATGGATAATTTTCATGATACTTAGTGTCACTCAGATTAGAATACATGCAAAAAATTGTTTCAAGGATATTTTGACAAAATATAAATTATTTAAATACAATACTTTGGCAAAAAATTAACTTAGAATAATCTTTTTTCAAAATGTTCTCCTTTTCTGAAAAATGCTTCTATTATAATAATATTTTGCCTGTATATAGCTCAGACCTCTCTACATAGGCTCATCTAGAATGTTTGAAAAATTAATATTATTTTCAGAGTTACCACCAATTGAAATAATAATTGGCGTTTTTTTCTAAAAATTGTTCCCCTCTGTTGTAAAATATGGATAAACCCACTTCTAAGTTATAGATTTCAAAAGTTCTATTTGAGCCTCTGTAGAGAGGTCTGAGCTATATACAGGGAAAATATAATTATAATATAAGCATTTTCCACAAAAGGAGAACATTTTGAAAAAAGATTATTCTAAGTTAGTTTTTTGCCAACATATTGCATTTAAATAATTTTTTTGTCAAAATGTCCTTAAAACAATGTTATGTATGTATTATAATCTAAATGACACTAAATATCATGAAAATTATCCATTTATGCGCTTTTGCAAAATCACGGATCCGAACGTAGTCGGATACCTTAATGAGATTGACTTTCGTGAGCAAAAAAATTCATCATCTGTGCTCTAAGCCAAATGAAATGAATTATTCTTTGAATTGTTGGCAAATTTCCGTTTTTTGTTCGTGACATTCTACCAGTCAGATAATTTTTAAACTATTGCTTCTGAAATTGTCTTAAAGAGACGTGAAATGAATTCAAAAATAACTTCATTGCTCATGAACAAAAATTAGTAGTCGGATACCTTAAACTTTTGTCAACTCTAAACTCCTGCGCAACACTCATCAAACTACATCTCTCTTCAAACTTGATCATTCTACCACGTGTAAAGGTATCCTGATAGCTTCTTGTAGCCATTATAAACGTAAGATTTCATTTTTACTCAGAGGAACTGCTTGGAAACGTGTCATTTCTCCTTATTTTTAAGCTGCCTTGGTATTGAACACGTGTATTTGATGACATTGAGTACCTTGACTCCCCTTCTGATGTCATAGTGCTGATATTTGCATATGCATTACCTTTCTACTGAGCTGTGTTTATTTTCACTGTACTGGTCTCAAAAGCACATTTTAACGATTTCATGGTTGAATGTTGAAAACGGAACTTCTTGTTTAAGTTTTGTACTTTAGTTTTAAAAAATGAATACCTATTGTTTATTAATTACATTGCTTCATAACAAAAGCAAAATAGTTATTAAAAATTTTAGTGTTTAATTTTAATTAATAATATATTTTATAAAACTTCTACTGAGAAAACATGAATTATAGAATTTTATGCAGACAAGATATAAGTTACGTGAGTTTTCAGCTGATGATAATAGTGTGTTTGTTTCATCTTTGAAAAAAAGTTTGAAGCATAATACTTTGCTAAGCTCTCAGCTATTATGAAAATATACTGGTGTCAGAACTAATAAGTTTTCAAAGAGAAACCATAAATCGATGAATATCCAACGGTAGTTTTTAAGGATACTTTTTAGCAGACTTTTTATATGTAAGCTTTTTCATAATTAGATTAGCTCTAGTTCATAAAAGCGCTGCAAATAAAGTAGCATACAAGAAGAAAACTAATATAAATTCACTTTTAAGCTGGATAATCCTTAATACTTTTTCTGTGCTTATGTTCCTAACGCGAAATCATATGGTTTTATGAAAAGAAAACATTGAAAGCTCTGGGGAGAAACTTTTGCGGATGATAATCTTCAGCGCATAAATAGTTATTTGAAACAACTGTAGATATTAAGTTAGGTTGGGAAACATGTTGATTTTCTTTTTGCTTCAGTTCGGAAACTTAATTTGATTATCTTTTTTCTTTTACGTCAGAGAAGAAAATCTTCCTGATGGAGAAAGAATTATTTATTTTAGTTCTTATGTATACTTTCGATTCTCACATTGGTTTTCGTATTCGGCAGAATTAAAAACAAAGAATCTTGGTAATATTTTCTTAAATTGAAATGATAATATAATTATTTGTTTGGTGTTTTTAAATGTGAAGTTCTTAAGATCTTTTACTTATATATCTAAGTTATATGTACGTTAGAAATAAAAACTTTAATTTCAAGTGCAATTTTTTAAACAAAAAATTTGAGTAGATGTGTAATTAATTTTGAACAATATTAAGTGGAATGACTGAATTGATTCCGCTTCTTAAATCAATTTTAAATTGAAAAAAAACACCTTTTTGTTCATAACTTCTCTCAATACAATGTCACTACATAATCCACTACATAAGGAAATTCTAAAAATTTTCATGAAAAAATACTAGTTGAGTCTTTCTTTCAGCTGAATTCCATCTTTCCTTTTATATTTTATTAAATTAGAAAAGAAAAATGCTTACATTTTATGTCTAAGTATTCAACTGTCAAAAAATCCATTACACGTTGGGAAATATTAATCGTAAAAACTGTTCAAAAAATGCCTTCAATTTTCAAAATTAACTTACATTATCATTATCGAAGAAATAAATTATATATTATTTAAAGCAAACATTAGGCTTAACACTTTTCATCCAGTAGAGATCTATATTTAAAGCTCCATGTTGTTCTCTTTTTAGAAAATTCTGGCAGATTATTGTTTATTTATAATTTATAAATAATTTTTGTTTACTGTGAAACTTTTATCTGTTTCTGTTCTGCAGTTGGAGAGTCTTCGGTGATATCCATATCACGAAGTGTGAAAAATTAGAAAGAACTTTAAACAAAATATTTCATATTATGTTCTCTTATTTTATCCATTGTTATTGATTTTGTAACATTTTATTTAACAATATATCAAATTTTACTACCTTTTGAATTTGACCTTCTGAGTTACATTTAAGGTATCCGACTACGTTCGGAACTGTCATTTTAAAAAAGCGCATAAGTGGATAATTTTCATGATATAATATTTAGTGTCACTTAGATTAGAATACATGTATAAAGTTGTTTTAAGGACATTTTGACAAAAAAAAATTATTTAAATACAATACTTTGGCAAAAAATTAACTTAGAATAAACTTTTTTCAAAATGTTCTCCTTTTATAAAAAATGCTTCTAAAATAATAATCTTTTGCTTATATAAAGTAAAGACTTCTCCACAGAGTCTGAACTATTTTTTTTTTGAAAAATTCACATTATTTTCAGAGTTACAACCCATTGAAATAATTATAGGCGTTTTTTCCTTAAAATTTCTCCCCTCTGTTGTCATAAAACATGGATAAACCCATTTCTAAGTTTTATGTGTCAAAAATTCTAGTTGAGCCTCTGTACAGATATCCGAGCTATATACAGGCAAAATATTATTATAATAGAAGCATTTTTCACAAAAGGTGAATATTTTGAAAATGGGTCATTCTATGTTCATTTCTTGTCAAAATATTGTACTTGAATAATTTTTTTTATAATAATATTCTTAAAACAATTTTATATACATTTTCTAATCCAAGCGACACAAAATATCATAAATATTATCTATTTATACGCTTTTGTGCAAAATCACTGTTCCGAACGTAGTCGGATACCTTAAAGAAAAGTAAAATTTCTTAAGGTATTTCGGAACAATATTATGACTTCATTTTCACATTTGTTAATTCTACAAATTGGACAAATAATTTTAACTCACGAAATTAAAAATAAAATAATAGCATTGCGTATGTAAAGTGAATTATTTTAGGTACCAAATGTAACTCTAAATTGTCTCCCTTCTAAAAGTATTCGCATTTTTATAGTAAAATAAGAATGTGTAACGACAATTAGTAAATGTGAGAGCCAAACATCTCTTAACAAAGTAAGTCTTTATTGTTAGAGATGAATAAGTTATTTTTTTCAATTTTGTAAATTAGAGCTGTACCTAGTTTCAAAGCGAAATCGATGGAAAAATTATAAATAAATAGTGTTATACGTTTTGAGATACATTATTTAAATACATTTTAGAACACGAAAGTTGAAAAGTGGATCAAGCAGAAGTAGAATTCCCTGTTTGTTAACCCTTTATCTACCACATTATGATTTACTGCAGTTTTCTTCATGCAATATTTTTTTTTGAATCACAACATTGAAAATTAAGGGTATACATAAACAAAATACCAAACTTTGGGAAGTTTAATTAGTTAGAGCTAATTAATTAATTAATGACATTCAACCGTAAAATTAATTATACACACTGTTCACTTAACATAAATAGTCAAATCATTTTCTAAGGTCTTCATTAACGTACAAAAAATAAGATGCTTACTTATAGACATTAACTATTTTTTCGGAACAACAATGACACAATTTTTGCAATTTGCTGAACACGCCGTCATCTGAAAACGCAATTTCTGCTATAAAACTATTCGCCTTTCCCGCTAAAATACTCATCATAGAATCCGTGCTGCCATTTATCTTGGAAGAGTGGATTATAAGAATTTTTCTGCTAAGTATCATCAGGGTTTTCGTAAAAATGGTTATTATATATTATTTTAAAGTGAGTGGTACTTATAAGTACCGTCGGTGGATAAAGGGTTAAATCAATGTTTGAAACCTTGATTTTATTTTAGATCTCTGAGAAAGTTTGTCTTTTATATTAATTTGTATTTTATAAAATATAATAGTTTAAACATGTTTGTTTTTCTTAGGTAAAATAAATTTTTAACTATTTTACGTACACAGGATGGTCTTGGTAATTTTTTGCAAATATTTTAGGAGTTATGAAGCAAATATTTTAATTCAACAATAACAAAGGACTTTTCCTAATGTTTTGTTATAGAGCTCATAATATAATAAATTGTAGTTTAAAAAAAAAACTAAAAATCACGCCTTTATAGTTAATAGAACTAAAAAGTAAAAAAATATAATTCTTAATATAAGAATAAAATGATTATCGAGAAAATTAATGTCATTGTGGTAAAAGCGTGGGGTACTCGATATCAATTATTATAATTTCTTGCTAGTTTTATTCCATGATGCAGAGTTAGTGTAAAAATGTTGTACAAAGAACCCCTCACACGCTTTTATCACATTGACATTAATTTTCTCGTTAATTATTTTATTCTTATATTAAGATTTATTTTTTAGTTTTTTGTTCGATTAACTATAAAAGAGTGTTTTTTAATTCTTTGGAACTATAATTTATGTGTGTGTGTGTTTCATTTTTTAATTCAATCTACAATAAAAGCGTGTTTTTTAGTTTTTAAAACTATCTTTTGTTCATTGAGTAATTAATCTTAAATGCGTCATTTTTTAGAATTTGGAATACCCATTGGCATCCTATCAGTGCGTCAATACTGCCTGGTTTACAAAATGTAGGATCAACCAAGTGATGGAAATTTGGAAGAGCTAAGTTTGAAATATTTAATGCGGAAGAAGGTGTAAAGTCAATGATATTTTTCACTGAAAGGAGCTCAATATTCTTTTTGAAACTTGCATCAACATTGCACATAAAAGTACACGTTTTGAATCGATGAATTTGGGAGAAATTATTTAACCCGGTGACCTCTGAATCAATTCTCAGCTGTTTTGGTAAAATGAAACAATGAATGATGTTTTATTACACAGATCTTACTAGAGTATTTAGAAAAACAGACTTTATGTCTGGGTTTCAAGCAATTAGAACATAAATTATTTTTTGCCACGCGCTCGAGTCTCTTTTTTTTATTTCCATTTTCAGAAAGACTGGACAATTGTTTATATCATGATAAGAAATTGCTCACGTATTCTTCCTTTTTTCACATATAAAGAACAATTTTTCGTTAGTTGTATTTGTATTAACCATGAGCGTTTTCGCATTAGGGTTTTAACTTAATATTTTAGTCTTCAGATCTGGAATTATATCACCACCAAATCTGGAAATAGGAAATCGTTAATTCTGATGATCCTGATCAAGACAATGGAACAAAATTGTTAAATTATTATATTGTCATTGATCCTTGACAAGTGTGCAAAATTTCGAATTAATCTGACCTTTTAAAGGTGGTAAAAATCGAATTTAAATATTCTGTTACATATTGATGACGCTAATAAATGCGTGTTAAAAATATCACATCACGTACATCTGCAATTTCTCAGCAAAAAAGTCTGAACTTTTTTACATGGAGAGTTTAAATGTACGAAATTTTTCCGTAATCAAATATCAAAATAAAAATCATTTATTAAAAGTGGATTATTATTTAAATCAAGCTAAAATTTTAGCTCCGGCACTTTTTGAAAACCTGTCTTACTTAATTTTCTTTATGTGGAGATATGCATACTGAATATTTATGATTATGCAAGACGGATTAATTTCCCACACTTAAAAAGAAGAAAACCATTTGTTGACAGCTGCAACAACTTTTTGACAGCAATTAATTTTTTAAAGATTAATTTCTCGTTGCATTTACAACAAAAGTGTTATCACATTTTTTGAAGAAATTAAATTACTAAGTCTATTACCACTTTTTTATTGCTTCTGGTATGGTAGAAAAAAAAACTTCCATCAGAATTTATTAATAAATTATATTTTCTTTTAGAATAAATTGTACTTTTAAATTTGAAGAATTCACTTGTATAAATAGAATGCTGCAGAATATTAGTGTGCTTAAAATTTTTATGCTTGATATCATAATATGTATGCTTAAAGTTTTCTAAATCTGAGAGGTAATTAATCCATTTCTTCATCAAATATATGCCAGGAGATTATAGTATCGTCAACAGAATGCACTTTTTAACACAATGAGTAACTTCTCAAGAAGGAATAAGCCGAAAGTCACGAAATGTGTACGCATGTATTTTAGAATAAGCAAGTAGTTAATTTTTGGTGGTTAATGCCTGATTATATGGAGATGCAGTGCATAACAACAGACATTTCAATACTGAGGTATAGCTTTCATGTGAATCATTCGTAATTCATCGTAAACAGTTGGAGCAGATGCCATGTTTTGTGAAAGGATATGTATTTGTATTAAAGGAAGCTGAATAGTCAAATCAAAGTATTGCTCACCATTTAGGTAGGAGTGATGCTACCATTCGAGGATGTAGGCAGGAATGAGTGAACCACAACTATGCCAGGGGTGGCGAACCTTTATGAATCAACGTGCCATTTTTTTCTAAGAAATGTTTAATGAGATATAAACGTGCCGTCAAAGAATTTTGACTTGTGTCTATTGAAATATAATATAACTAAATACTAACAACTCAAAACTCTTTATTTACTACGAAAAATTGCATTTTGCTCTGTATAGCAGTAACTGTTTTAGTTATACGAGGAGTTCAGATTAAAGTAACATTGGAGTGGGACTTCTGTTGTAGCAGATTAGATGTCAAATAACTTATATTAGGATTGTAAGATGTTACTTTTAGAAGAATGCATGCTGAATTGGAGTCATCTGCCAAACGATTTCTAAGCTAGTCTTCAATGTTTTTCCTCTCGGGAAATAATACTTCGCAGGCATAAGCAGATGAAAATATGGTTGAAAGAGCATGATCAAGCTTCTTCAAAAAGTTAAATGTGTCTGGAATCGATTTCCATGTTTTCAGAAGTTCATTATTAGCATTTTTACTTGTATTGCTTGTTAATCTTTTTGTTTTAATCAATTCCAACTTTTCCTTGTTTCAATAAATTTTTGAATCCATATTGAGCTAGACTGGTAATGAATCTCTTAGTTGCACTTCAAAATTTTTCAATTTTGAACGAAATGAATTGGAAGAAATTTCATTCAACAAATGAAGTTGAGCGTTTGGAGAAAATCTCGCTAAAATTGCGACCGATCACTCGCCTTTGTTCGTAATACTTCATAATGAACTTTGTTATTTTGAAGTAAAATGCTAACCGTTTTGATCGGTGGCGTACCCAAAATATTGTGTCACGTGCCACTGGTTCGCCATCCCTGGACTATGCTGTACGTCATGAAGGTATGATGTGTGACGGAGAATGAAAACACAATGAACCTCCGGTTGGTGTTCACAGTTCCTGATGCGTCTCTGTTTCAAGCAGACAGGCACGTTTGCTGTGGTTTGGACTCATTCCATGTAGAATCTCACGGGTTGGAGTAAAATATTTTTCTACAAGAGGTGTTTCAATTAGAATTGAGAACTGATGGAAAGTTGAGAGGTGTCTGGAGATGCCTAGCATAATTGCAGGATGTAGTCCACCAAACAGTCTGATAATTAGTAGTTATGATATGTAGTGCCATTTCATTAGACTGAAGCACCCGATTTGTATTAATCTGTGGCACCCTTACAGTACTGAGTTTATCGTAGAGATTCAATGCCTCATAGTAGTACCCCTTCTCTCACAGATCACTGGAAAATTTCAACTGGCTAGTACTCAGCCGAAGTTATTTCTACCACTTGTCTACGAGTTTCTCTAATGCTTCTCTGGACCGCGAGATTTCTATATCTGTTTCCAGTTGAGCACATTTGGGTCCTGATGAGCTGGCGTCTCCAATCGTCTCTGGATCGCGCTGATCTAACTTGGCTATTGGAACGTGAATGGCAAGTAATGACGCATGAGAACATGCAATACCACTCTCAAATCAATGTCTAGCTGGACGACAGCTTTGATCAAAACAACGTATTATTGATTTACTTTTTTTTTTTTTGCTTTTGTTTTTCCCGAATAAAATATTCAATTTCTATGATAATGTCAGCATTTTTGTTTTTCATTTCATTTGGGCAATACCTTCTTGGCTCTTCTCTTTTACATTACTGCGTGTGTATATATCATGATGTGAAAACTTAAATAAATTGTACAGAATTGGATATAAAACAATAAAAACGTAGAGTAAATTCGTATAGACGTCAGAAATAAATTTGTGAGTTTTTTTATATATAAATTTAAGTATTAAATTTTCTTCTATATTTTTGACTTTCCATTTGTTCAAGAAATAGGGCTCCTGTTTTCGTCAACAAACCTCTATGTGGATAATACTGAACAGGTTGCCAGAACAGTCATTTTTGCCCATGGTATTGTTTGATTTGGTCCCGTCATGGATACGGTATCATCATCATCAATTTTTTTCTGCGTAATTCTTTTTCTTAATTTTCTTCTTTGTGTATGATTAGACAATTTATGAGTGAATAAAAAATAAAATCATTATATCTGTTTTAAAGTTTTCTTTATATTATAATTTAAATGAGATAAAAGGAGTATCCTACCTATATATATATATATATATATATATATATATATATATATATATATATATATATATATATAAATATACATAATAACTGAAATTCTTATTCATTTGTCTTGCAGAGACTTAATTCAAATTTCAGTAATATGCATGGTGCATCTTGATAGGTCCTATGAAAAAGTTCTAAAGACAATTATATTGTAGAATCCCCCCCTCCCATTAATCATTATTTTACAATTAATACATTTCATTGGAAGAAAATGTTTTTGTCAGAAGGAAATAGCAGAAATATTTACATAAAAATATCAAGCGTATAAAAAACTATAGTTTAGTTTGATTTTAAGGGAAAAAATATTAAATTAAAAATGCATTTTATAGTAATTTTAAGTTACACAATCAAACAACAAACTTAAAGCAGGCATTTAAAAAAAGAATTGATATGAAAAGAAATATTTCCCTAACACTGAATTATTGATACGAAATGAATATTTAAAAAGAGATAGTAAATAAAGACAAAGGAATGTATGAGCATAATTTTTAACATAGAGTCTCTCTTTTGAATGTGGAAACTTATTTACTGCTATCTAAAGCAAATAAAGATATTTGTTCTTATAAATACATATAGTTTTATGTTTTTAATATACAATAATCGTTGTTAATTTTATATTATGTCATATATATACATATTGGAGATTTTCAGTGAAAGAGAATTTTTTTTATACTTTTTATTTCGAATAAAAACACAAAATACCTATCAAATTTGGCAATTTCAAAAGAGTTTAGACAAATTGTTTATTATGTAGTTCTGCTAAACTGAAATGCAGAATACTTCCGAATACATCATGGGGACGCGGAAAACAAAGGGCTCTGCTCACGAACTCATGACCGTTTTTGTTTCTGTTTAAGTCGTGAATTCAAGACCTGGTGTCCCTGTAGATCCGTAGTGTAGAGGAGATGACACACGTTTAAAGAGACGAGACTCAAAGCCCTCAAGTTGGAGTGGCGCAGAAATTTGGATTGTAATTTCAGTCGTGGTAGTAGATGTCTTTTATTGAACTCCGACCAGTAATTAGGAAAAATCATCTGCAAGTAGGAGCAGTTTATTGATCGATTACTCAAATTTTGAAACAAGTCACAAGTTTCAACATCATACATTGTTTTTCAATAGAAAATGTCTAATTCATATCTTCGAATGTTGTTTTTTCTTTCATATGAAAGGAAAGTTTGCTTTCAGGTTTCAATTATGCACTTTAAGGTGGACTGGGTAGCCGGATGGTCATAGTCATGAATTAGTGGCCCAGGGTTCATAAGTTTGAGTCTTGCTGCCATGTATGATGTATTTTAAACCATTTGGGACTCAAAGCCCTCCCATTGTCATCATGTAGATGTTTGGAGAGTGGAGTCCTAGCTCAGGTTCATTTTCGTCATTTGACCATGGTTCAGAATTACGAGGTTCGTCGCAAATAAACTCACATCGCTTTAGAGAGCGCTGTTGATAAAAGAAAATAAAATAAAATTACGCACTTTAACCCTTTTGTGGGCAAATTGTTTCTCTTTTGAATTTCTCGAAGTTTTTTATGTTTTACCAACCGTTAAACAATAGAGTTTAAGGAAACATATTTTTATTTTGCTGAATTTTATGTTTTCATTTAACTTTTACGGGTGGAAGGAATACATTTCAAGGAGCCATTCACCGTCACGAAGAAAATTAAATTTAATGGTGATTATTTGCCATGAAAAGATGAGAAGCATGTTGCAATGCATAAGGGGACATCACATTCTACACACAGGTAGCGGGTTCTCTTTTCTTGTCACTTTCTACTACCTCTCCTGTATCGTCCATAGTTTGAATCTTTGGTATATGATTTCCCTCACTGGCTAAGCTCACATCATCCGGTACTAGACACTTCTTTCCTTGGAAGCTAGCAGGACATCCTTTCCTTTTCTTGAGGAATATCCGTATATTTGCTAACGAGTAATGCTATACGGAATGTTAGCTGGTCTAAACTTCTGTTTCTTTTGTCTGCTTGCCACAGTATGAAACTATTTATGATGGCAAGGTCAATAAGAAAATAAAAGATGCGATGCCACAAATTTATGTATGTTCTCCCTATTAGATATCTTTTTTTTCTTTGATCGAAGCGATCAACATCTAAAATGACATCGTTATATACAGCGACAGCTTTTGGACAAGGAACGTCTTCTTTAGTACCCTATTTTTTGTCTGATTTACAGATGTCATAATCGCTGGATTATGTGAAGTAGCACAATATAAATGGGAAGTAATCTTCTCAAGGTTTACGAAAGGGTTAAAGGAATATGGTATATACTTGTGCTTCTTTTTAACATCGAATGGATTGTTTTTCTTGGAATATTAGTTTTATACCTTAGAGGTTTATTTCAAATAAGGTGACCTATCTAACAATATAGGGGTAAAATTGGTACCAAAAATAAATCCAAAAGTGCATAAAGAAGGAACAAAATTGGGATTACTTTTTTTTCTTCCATTACATTTTACGAAAAATATACTCAAACATATGTAACTGTTGTGTTAAAAACTTTTTCTACATAAATGTCTGTAGGACTGATAGGTAAATATTGTTTTTCTTATATCTACTGATGCATAAAATTCCTCGCAGGAAATTGAAATTCCAAACATATGATTGGAGGATTTCGAACAATGTAAGCTTTTCCAGGAGTATTTTTTTAAAAAATTGAGAACAAAGAAATACTTTTAATGTTTTACAGATAGGGAATACTCTAGTGTTTGAAACTAAATTTCAAATATACTTTTTTTCCCTTTTACCCATCTTTATTTTCTGACCACTTTCTATAAAAAATATTATGGATACTACATTGAATTTTCTTTTATTTGAAAAAAATGGCAGTGGTCGTATACATTTCTTTTGAGTTTTCCAGAATATTATGGAGTTAGAATGATATTTGAAATATTTATATTAGAATCAAAATATTTATTTTTTAAATGACTTTGAAATAAATTTTTGAGTTGTAAAAGCATTATTCACACATGCAGGTAAACACGCAGAAAATACCTACATATCATGATTATTTCAAGCAGTTTTCAGAATTATCTTTAAAAAATTCAGAACTTATTTTCAGTATTTCTTAAACCTTTAGTTTCAGATTTCCCCTAAACGTAATTCGAAATAATCATTGTATATTTAACACCGATAAGAAATTCATTTTTTAAATTTAAAAATATTCATTTTCTAAACTAATTAACGTAAAATATTGTTCTAATAATCATTGCTGAAATAATTCATACAATGCAAATTACGTAAGTATTATTATGAGTATTAAAATTATACTTCAGTAATTTATATGTGACACATACAATACAACACACAATGCTAAGATGATAACTTTATATCATACCTAGTTATTTTAATTAAGTATGTATATATTTAAATTATATCATTTATCTATCTTAAATCTGATGAGCCTTTTGTGGCGTAAAATGACTTGAAGATCAAATACTTTCACATTGTATATATTTTAAATTTTGAGTTTGGAATTATCATAATTGTACACGTAAATTATCCCAATCTATTTGCATAAAATATTTCCATGTTTTAAATCTTTCACTACTGTTCTAAAATCTTAAAATTTTCTTTGAATGATAGATTCCTCAATGTATTTTTTAAATTGTATTTATTTTTTGTTTTTCCTTTTCCTCTGTAACTTTAAATATTCATGCTCCGGTACACGAATTTTTGGTACTTAACTTTCAAAATTTATTTACAATATTCAGCATTTATTCAGTTAACAGTTAAATTAACATATATTTATTGCCATGGCTTCTGTTATTTATTTCTCACTATATTATTACTTCCGTATATAGTCTTAAGAAATTACACTATACAAATAATAGATAAAGATAAAAAAAACTATTTTGAATTCCTAACTATGGATTTTAAAAATTTACTTCGTAAATAATTTAATTTCCCAGGCTCATTATCTAATGAGCCTATCTATAGGCAACGCACTGCTAAAATCTAAAAATTTCCTCCCATTTTAGAAGAATGAAACAATTAAACTTTAATAACTAACGTAACATTTTACACTGGTTTTGTTTAAATGCAATTATTTATACAAAATTTGTGAGACGAATTTATTTGCGACATACTATTTTTTTTAGAATTTCTGTTTTGATTCTATTGTTCTAACTTTGAATATAATTTTCAGTTTATATTTTCTCTTCTTTTTAAAATTGAAATAAAATTCAAGTACATTTTAAAGTAATTAGTATATTTATAATCACATTTTGTGTTATAGCAAAATCATAGTATGTACTACTTTTCTTCTTAGAAAAATTGACAAGAAAAGAAGAGATGAAATAATCGTTAAGGAAAATTAGTGATTAGTAAATTCAGAAAAAAATTCTAGAATAAAATCAGTTGTATCTGATTTTGTTCCTATGTGTACAAAAAAGTCGAAGAAACGAATTTAAACAAATATACAAAAAATCAAAAGTTCGAGAAATTAAGAAGATAAGATAGCATCATATGTGTTAATTACTTATCCACCCATATTTGTTGGATGAAACTTAAAGAAAAGAATTTTTACTAATTACTTCTTATTCGTGATTTCCAAATTCGAAACATAAAATAAATTTCTTAAAAAATTTTCAACTTTTCTTATTTATTAAATAAAAGTAAAAAGAGCTTTAATAATTCTAGCCTATAAAAATTACCGTTAGAATGGTTGTATTATCAGTCTCTCACACACAAAGAAACAATTCGTTTTAACACGCTTTTATAAGCTTCATTTGTATGTAACGGCATCTTTGAACTCGGTTTTTACCCACTTTAAATGGTCAGATTAATTCGAAATTTTGCACACTTGTCAAGGACCAATGACAATACAATAATTTCTTAATTTTGTTCCATTGTCCTGATCAGGATTATCAGGAATAACGATATCCAGATTTGGCGACTAATTCTATATACCATTTCCAGATTTGGTGAGTAATGCCATATACCTTTCCAGATTTGGCGACTTATTCCAGATCCCATTTCCATATTTGACGACTAAAAGATTGTTACAACCCTAAAAGCGAAAACCTTGCGTCAGCAATTTCTTTCCAAAACATAAACAATTGTCCAGTTTTTCTGAAAATAAAAATAATAATAAAAAAAAAAGGACTCGTGCATGTGAAAAAAAATTAACCAGGCCGTATCGACGCACTGATAGAATGCCAATGAGTATTTCAGATTCTAAAAACTGACGCATTTAAGATAGATTTATCAATGAATATATAAATGATAGTTTAAAAAACTAAAAATACCCACTTGTATTGTAGATCGAACTAAAACATGAAAAACAAATTAGCTTAAAAAAACTAAAAAACAAGCTTATAAGGTTAATCGAACTAAAAAGTAAAAAAAAATAATAATTCTTAATATATGAATAAAATGATTAACGGGAAAATTAATGTTACTGTTGTAAAAGCGTGGGGTGTGCTTTGTACTACATTTTTACACTAACTCCAGCATTTTGGAATAGAACTAGTAAGAAATTATAACAATTGATATAGAGCACCCCACGCTTTTACCCCAATGACATTAATTTTATAATATAAATCATTTTATTCTTATATTAAGAATTATAATTTTTACTTTTTAGTTTGATTAACCATAAAAGAAGAGCGTGTTTTTTAGTTTTTCTTAAAACTATAATTTATTTCGAAAATATATCTTAATTATCATTATTCATTCAGCTTTTAGCACATTAATTTTCACTTTTAAGCCGCTGTAGTTCTTCCTCGTAACAATACTACTAACTAGAAATAATCCCTTCTCTTTAAACAGCTCCAAATAAAGTTTGCTGAATGAAATAAATAAACGGAGGAAATCCATAACTTGTAAACAAACTTAGTATCAAAATACTTTCCGTAACTTCCCTTCCAGATAATCATTTGCGCAGCGAATGTTATCATCCATAAAATAGTAATTCCCATAAGTTTTGCGCCTTTTTCTTTTCGTAAAACTCCTGAGACTCTTCGACGGATCTGAAGATGAAGAAATAAATTATATTAATATTGGTATGTTTCCTTTAGTACAAGGCTTTATTTGAAGAACTTTTATGAACAAGGGATAATCTAATTAATGAAATTCCTACTTAGAAGTATTTTATTGCGGCATGTATACATATGTTTGCATAATACTGTACAATTCTGATTCAATTCTCGATCATAGTTCTTACTCAGATGTTTAGGAATTTCTCACTCTGAATATTTATATGTTACTTAAGGTTTCTTCAAGTCACAAAGGAGCAAGTGCAATAGTCTTGTCAATGCAAAACTGTAATACATCACAATAAGAAAACAAAATTGGGAATAAAATCATTCAGACTCTTAAAGCAAAAAAATACAGAGAGTGCTAGGTTTGTAGAGTTTCAAAAACATAAATTTTTCGAACATTTTAAATCTATCGTTCGTAAAATAGTAAATTCGGAAACTAAAATTGTAATGCCTGAAAAATTACATGTAAAGGGATTGAGATACAGTGTGGTTATAGTAGGAAGCTCTCCCCTATATAATTAAAAAACACAATTGGATTTATCAGATATCATTTATTTATTTTAAAGAAATACGCAGTTTTAGAAGTATATTTTCCAAGTTAAATTATTCTTTGTAAATTTAATTAAAATGGAACAATTCTCTTTTGAGTATTTTAATCAATTATTTATACTGAAATTTTGCATGACTTTGCAAATTATAATATTTAATTTGCTTAAATTCGAACACATGGTTGATTAAAAGTAATATCTATTTCTTATTAAATTAATTTGAAGTAGAATATTTAAACTTTCATAGCCCAAAATTTTTGATCTGTGATTCTACTAAAATAATGTGTTTTCATTTATTTTATAGTATCATTGTATAAAGTGTTTCGATAGAACTTAACATTGTTTTCCTGGCACCAAATGTTTAAATATAATCCTTCTCTTAACAAACATGCTTACCAATGCTTAACATATGGATATTTTATGTATTAAATTATCTGCTGTCAATTTTGTAACAAGTATTTTGTCAGAAATATTAATGAGCCAGACGAACTAGCAAGTA
This sequence comes from Trichonephila inaurata madagascariensis, assembly GCA_019973955.1. Classification (NCBI taxonomy): domain Eukaryota; kingdom Metazoa; phylum Arthropoda; class Arachnida; order Araneae; family Nephilidae; genus Trichonephila; species Trichonephila inaurata. Next base: position 39,552 of record BMAV01025697.1, on the reverse strand, counting down.
TTTTTAACATGGCCGTCTTGAATATATAGAGTCAAGCAGAAAGGCATTTCTTGAATATTTGAAACCTGAGTATATGGATACTTCATTCAAGCCAGAGAACAGATAATATAGAACAAATTTATTCTATTTATAGCATCGAATACTTTTTCTTTGACAATATTATTTATAATATAAAGGATTCTATTTAACTGTTGATACTTCTATCAATGAAACCAATAAGATTATTTAAGCACTATTGAAATTAGAGTATTTCCGATAATTAAGAAAAACTGATTTGATTTAAATGCACTACGGTATTTATTAACATATTTCCTAGATAAATGGATTTTTTTTTCTATTTTTTTTTTATCTATTTTTTTTCTATAAGGGAAGTTATCCTATTTCTATAAGAGAAGCTATTCGTGCCAGTGCTTTCAAGTCAAGGTGGATACCATTTCACATGAAATAAACCATAGCGTCATTTAGGATCCGAGTGAGTTGCTGCTTACCTAGGATATAGAGGTAGGATCGTTCAAATTAATACTAGGAATTGTGTTTTTACTGAGGTTAGGAGTAGGCGGTTAAGTTAGATTTAGTGATCAGGGTCGCGCTTATTGGGTAATACGTATTGCGTGTTTCTTCACCTCAGATCCGCTAAGTTAAAATATAAATATTATTATTGTATAGTGTTTAAGTTAAAATCTTAATAAAGAGATATTAAGATTATGGCAACGCCTGGTTCTTCATTCACTCCCACACCTATAGGTCACGAGGAAAACGTAGGAGTAGGGCACCCTTCACGGGCCAATGTCTTACCAGGTTTTTAATGAATTCAATTATCTTACAGATTTATAGATTGGAAATATTTTGAAACAGTCGGAGGATCTTGTGCTCATCAGAATCCAAATACCTTCTGTGGAGAAGACATTTAGCGGTACAGATTAACTAAGAAGTGTTCGAAAAGCATAGAGGCTATCAGTAGAAATGATTGCCATGTGTGACCTGATAATGATAAAAAATGTAATCCATGAAAGAGTAGCAAAACAAGATTTAAAGTATTATCGACTTATTATCGTATAATGAAAATGTGTGCTACGGGTGACAATCAAAGTGATGCTGCATTCTAATGAAATGGCGTTTAGAAAAATCATAAATTTAGGTTGTCGGGATTTATATTAAGCGACTGTCAGATAGTGTTTATCTATTATCCAGATCTTCGTTGATCATCAAGGTCAATTCGAAATAGGATTCTTTGCTAAAAACAACTTTTGCTCTCCTGGATAAGGTTTAATGAATACACCACTATTTTAAAATCTTTTGCTGTGCATAAAACAGAGGATAGTAGGACCAATACGAATAATCGTCTTCCGAATTACTTGTTATTAACTGTTTCCGCTCATTCAGTGTCCTTGTTGATAACGAATTCGTTGGTATGAGAACCTCACTTTCTATCTCCTTTTAATATGAAAAACTGATTTTGTGACACTATGTGCTGCCATGGTTCAACTATTTCTATCACGGATGGCATCACTGCATTACAAACATCATTCGATCTTTCGATTTGACCACCCTGTTTTCTAGAGCTTATTTGCACGTCTTCTCTCAAATGAAGACATGTTTATAATGTGCACGAATACGTAAGAGAGGTGTATGTACAAAAGGATTGATTTCAGTTATACAGAGAAAATAAAAACATTAATAATCAGGATCTACCTATGCGGAAAAGATGTTCTATTAGGAGAAAAATAATTAAAAAGGTTTACAATTTCAAAAGTTAATGTTGCCACAAAGAGGGCAATTTAAAAAAAATGGAAAAAGATTTAATTTTTTAGATGATTTTTGACTCAAGTAATTAATTTTCTACAATATAAATAACCTAAAGTACTGATTACTGATAAGTGAATACTGAGTAGCGCAATGTACATCGGAACATTTCACAACCCTGCTCTCACTCCCCGCACCTTCGACTCAGTCCGATTCAAGCATTTTTCCATCTTCCGCCTTATCATGCACTGTAATCGACAGTGGGTCATTATTTAAAATATAATTCTAAAGAAGCTATTAAATGTACCTAGAGTTTTTTTTGTTACTATTTAGTAGTTGTCCTCTGATCGTAATAAATGTTCAAATGTATTAAAAGGCTGTTCACACTTAGGCAAAAATTGTTTTGAGTTTTTATCTCAAAAAACTTAAACACCAGAACTTCACCTCCCTTTTGTGACAGTACTTAACATAAAAATTATTTTTTTATTTTATTTTTTTTATCATCTACGTAAGGGTTTCAAAAAGTAAGGCAACAATCTCATTCAGAGTAAACGTTTATTCAGGAAAAAAATAAATGCAATGTATGAAGGCACAAATACATATTACTTTTCTACATAGTTACTATACTTATTAAGTTGCTTTTTCCATCGGTACACCAAACCATCGAAACAAACTTTGTAGAAATCAACGTCAAGACGTCTTGATGAGCCTCAGCATCGGTTTTGAAATGCTGACCTCCCAAGAGTCTCTTTAAAGGTCTGAAGAGATGGAAATCACTTGGCGTGAGATCGGGACTGTAATGAGGGTTGTCCAATACCTCTCAATGAAAATTCTATTTCCTTATCTTGCATATTTGTTCTGCCTTTGTCAAATTACTACTACAAACTACGCTTGTCTTCCTGACATAGCTCTTCTACCGTACATTTCTACCAACTGCCGATAAATTTCTGCAGCAGATTTTTCTTTAAACATAAAAATATACCACACTTCTTATTTCAATATCAGACCATGCTTTCATCCAAAGCAGCCACCTTCTAACAGAGATTGAGAGTTTTCTGGAGTGAGTGAGTCAACGAGTGTGGTGTTTTATGGCTCAAGAGCTAATTTTGTCTATACTGCGCCACACATTTGTTAGAACACTGAAATATTAAAAAAGACATATCAATATAAAACACGTGCACATATATTTATATATGTGTATGCATCCATTAGACGGAGAAAGGAAAGAAAGAGGAAATTGGATGACAAGAAGGAGGGTTGGAAATAAAGAAGGATCACTAGGGTACTCCGGATTCGTGACACCCGTGTTTACCAAGGGCAATAAGCCCCTTGGGAAAAGGAAAAGACCACTAGGACACCTCGGGATTGTGACACCCGTACTCATCTAAAGAAGCTGAGCCTCCTGAGGGGAGAATATTTCTGGAGAACCAGCAACATCTACCGACACTGTTTAAATGCTGTAATCGTTTTTGTTACTTTCTGTGGGGCTTTTAGTCATACGGATAATTTTCACACTCGTAGGACTATTGTTATCTTACTTTGGGAAATTTATGTACCATAGAAAACCTTTTCAGTATACGCAGCTTTTGAAATTCTGAAATTTGTTTTTCGATACACCTTTATGTACAATGAAAGTGGGTGAACAAAAGGAAATTCGAGTGGAAGTTATGTATTTGAGCTAGAATTAGTTCTCTTCTAGATCATTTGGATGTGCAGTTGCTATGCTTTGAAGATCCTTTTATTCATTCTTTAGCTATTCAAATACAGCCCTTAGGAAATTGGATTGAAAGATACTTATATATAAAACTTCATTTGTATACACATATTTCCTTCTTCTATTTTCTTTTTGTCTCAGAATGTATGATTATATTTCTGAGAATAATTACTCATTTATAAGTTTTAAATATATAATCTCCTTTTCAAAGTCCTTACAATGATTGTATTAAATTGGATTTAAATCCAATAGTCGATTAAAAATAATTTAAGTGAAAAGGGATTGCACCATTCAAGTTAACATTTATCTGTCTATTCATGAAGTTTTAAGTAAAAAAAAGCAATTCAAACTCGAGAAAAGGTACCAAATTTAAAATCTTATTACATATACCTTAATTATTGCACGCTATCTTTTCCTCTTTATACTTTGTAATGAGAGATAGAAGGAATGGAAAAATTTATAAATAGCAAGGAGGATTTACATTTCACTGAGGCTTCTGTAACTGATTAGGTACTAAATGCCAGACAATTTTCCAAGTGTAAAATTTAAATACTTTTGGAGAAACGGTAGAATATACAGAGTATTGAGATTGATTTTTATTTGATTTGTCGTAATAGATTAAGATTTTGAGATATGGTAATTTAATTTGAAGGCTCACCCTATTTTTAAATGAAAGAGCTTAGAGTTTAATTCTTTTTCTATTTATATTTTTCAACTTGAGCTATTTGCGTTGAAAAATATAGTTTTTATGCTAATTCTTATTCTTGTCGGAGTCGGAATAAAGAAGTGTACATCGATATTAGAAAGTATGGATAATTCGTTCTAAATTTGAAAGATCAACTTCTCTTCAGAATAAAACTTCAAAAAGAACGGACGATTTATAATTTCGTCTGCGATTATATTTATATTAAAATATTTGCAACACCTATTTTTGATACACTTTAAAATATTTGTAACAATGGACTCTTCGCGAAATCTATTCTCCAGAGGGTTTTATTCCATCCAACCAAATCGGCACTTTAAGCTAGAACATCGCTTCAACACAAAAGAACGTCACTACCGAAAAACCTTTAAATAGTCAGCGAGATATATCATATATAGAGATATAGGGAAGATTGTAAATACTTGTGTGAACTAGATTCATGTCATTAACTATTTAGCTTGCCTTGTCAGCATATCGCACAATCATTTCTAGTGTGGTTAATTAATAAAAGTAAGTTTCTCACATTTCTTGATTGCTATCATTTCCAGCGTGATACATTGGCTTTTCTTTCCCATGCTATCTTCATATCTCCCACGGAATTTTCCATGATGAGCGAGTCTGCATCTTAACCAACAAAACCAACAAAAGGGGAAGGTAACGTGACGGGTTTTATGAATAATGTATAAGGGTCGTCCAAACGAAAGTGGCATTGCTGTAATGCCCCCCCCCCCCCATTTGAAGAGAATTGTAACTGAGCATGCCCCTATGGAAGGTGCAGAGTGCTGCTAGATGTTTGATGCCAGATGCGTGGGGGATAGCGTGGGAGCACGTTAAAAGGACTCGCTTCGCATCATGGATGCCTCGAAACCGTGTCAACGCGTTGTCATGCACTTATTAACAGCGGAAATTGTGAATGCTTGTGAAATTTATCGTGTAGAATACAAAATGTGTATGGCACGGAGTGTATGAGTTGTAGATCGGTATTCCGATGGTGTATAGATTTTCATTGTGGAAGAAGCAATACTGATAACAGGTTCGACCTGGTCAAGAGAATTTGTTTGTTACCAAGGAACCAGTTGCAGATATGGACCGTCTCGTGAGAATTAATCGGTGCTTCATCACTCGAGAAATGGTGCATGACCTCATTTGGCTGTGGCAGGACAAACATTGTTACGGCAATTCCGTTGGAAGGTTCTCGAACAATCCCTTTACATTTCATACCTCTCACCGTGAGACTACTGCATCTTCTGTCCACTCAAGAAAGTTCTGAAGGGGTGGTGATTTGCCGATAGTAATGAGATCCCAGTTGCTGTTGAAAATTGGTCTCGCAAGCAACCCCGTAGCTTCTTTCGGGTATCCATCATCTCGTGGACTGCTAGGACACTTGTTTCAACCAACAAGATGACTTTGTCTAGCTCATCTGTTACGTCGGTATAATTCCTTTCCTTTGTATACTATTTTATATTAATACTATTAAACCATTTATCAAACAGACTGTAGTGCCACTTTCATTTGGGCTACCCTTATATGATATTTCTTCAAAAGTAAACCAAAATTGTAATTGTTTTCAAAAGAAAAAAAAGGAACAAAGGCTAAATTGGATTCAACATAAAACAAATATGTATGCTAAATTACTTCTTATTCTTTGAATAAATGAATATTTTAAAGCAAATAATATGTCTTTTTGTAATTAAAAATGATAGATCCGATTCATTCTCAATAAACGTTTTCAAAGTTGGTTTATTGCATTACATTGGTATAAAATTTGGATTGGGAATAAAGACTTGGAAATTTTATTCATTGTTTATTTAGAAATTTTATTGATTGATAGAACACATCATCGTTTTATCCTATACATCAATTTAATTGTTACGTTAAATATAAAAATACAGCTATAAAATGTTTTTTTGACACCTCAAAATTCATGCATATTTCAAATTAATAAACAAAAATGAGATGTTGAAAAAAAAATTTTTATTTATGAAAAACTATTAATTTTTTTAGGTGTTTCAGAAGTTACTTTGAAAAAATAAAAAATATTATTTGTTACCTTTCAATAAGTAATTTTCTATAAAGATTAACCAGGTTGTAAAAGTATCAAATAGTTTATATTCTATTTTCAAAAACAAAAACAAGAAACGCAATATGTATATTAAAAAAGCAAAACTTGAAGAAATGTGTGTATGAATGCTGTCACTATTTCAATTACTTTACTAAACACAATATTTTCTATAAGAGGAATTCTTGAAAATATTTTGTTACTTAGGCTTAAATGTGAAGGAAATATTGGGTAGATAATGTTTAAGAACTATTAAGACATTCAGTTAAAAACTAATGCACATACACTTTAAAAACCTTATTTTTAAGCATTTAGTTAATGTTTCAACCAAAGAATTTAATTTAAAAAGAGTCGAAAATTATTTAAAATAAGATATCATTTCCTACTCTATACATTAACTATTTTGCATACGTCATCAAAAAATTATATTGCTATCTTAACCTCTACTAAGAGTTAAAAAAGATTAAAACATACATTCTATCTACTTTTATAAATTAAAATTTTTCTTTTCTGAACCTGAATTTTCGTTTCAACTTTAAAAATAACGATAATTCATTAAATATAATTCCAAAATTTTGATTCTTGTTCAGAAACCATAATAGGTAAGATGTGTGAGTATTTATGGAAATATCTAAGCATTTTCTAACAGTAAATTGTAATAAAATTGAGGCCTATCTTCTCTAAATGAATTTAATTACGTGGGATATATTTTCTTTTTAATGTTTCAGTGTTTACGTTGATGGTTTTATATAATTTTATCTTCTGTCATAAGAAAAATGTGTTTTAGTTAACGGTTTTGGTAATTAGGTACAATAGGAAATTAGTTACTTTTTTAAATCATTAACAAATAATGCTTTTACAACTTTAATAAAATAAGAGGTATGATTTTAATATATTAATTCAAGTATAGTTCTAAATTTCTCAATAAGCCAGACGCCTTCACAAATTGGAGTAAAAACTAGACAACTTTCTCTTTTTGTTTAACAAATTAATTTATTAAGCTTTTAGCTTAAAAGGGAAAAAAAAGCAAGCCTTGACTTAAGACAAACTAATTGCTTTAACAGAAATGAGAAGTTGAATAAAGAACTTGTTAAGTCAGGGAATTATTCTAATTCTGTATTTTTTGTGATCTGAGGAAAATAAATTTCTCGAGTCTGGTACAGGTGGTAGTTGATTACATTGTTTTTAGGGAAAAGTAAAATAAATATTTATGTTTGAAGTTTTCTTCTTCTGACAACGTCTTATAATGTCAAAATATACTAGACTAGAAATGTATTTCACTTTCTTCTTTGTATATTTGTATGAACAGCCTTTTTTCAATCCCTTATTTTCTTTTAATAAGTTTTTATTAAAAAAAAGATCTTATTTTAGAGATGCAAATTTCCAACTGAACTGACGTCCCGCATTATATAGTGATGACCGGAATCTCGTTATTCATGGAAACGTATAGAAACTCACATGATATAAATAGTGCACAATATTTCTCTTAGTGCAGTATTTATCAAGAAATATCGGAAATCATGTTATATGAGAAGTGATAAAATGCATTTTAGAGACTTTTTCTGTACAGAAAAGATAAAGCCGGGTCATAACATGCCATAGTATACATCAAATTTAGGGGAAGGTTGAAATCGATGTCCTACTTGTAAGTAATACTTTTGGAAATTTAAGGCAGGAGACATGAGTTTTCTTGACGCTACTTTTACTCTTCGGATACGAAGCTCTTGATGAGTCCCAAATCTAATCGAGCAAGCATTATCTGAAACTTTCAACATCAAACGAACGATGGTCGAAAAGCCTGAAAGACATGAATTTCACCAAAAATTTGGATTGTTGAATTCCATATCAGTTAACTAGAGGCCACAAAACCGACGAATTGCTACCTTTATTTCTTTGCCAACAAAGAGATCCATTTTTGAATGGGTTCGGAAAAGATATAAGAAATGGGTTATCTACCATAATGCAAAGCACTATGGACAGTGTGTCTGCTTTTTGAACTGCCTACATCGACAGCACAATTAGAATCTCATCTATAGAAGGCAATGGCGTAACGGAAAATACTTGGAGTCATAAGGTCAAGTTTTGGGCCCCAAGAAGGATCTTACAAAGGATTGCGATACCTTAACATAATGTATCTTTACACATCACGTAAAAATATTTAAATATTAAACTTATAACTGAATGCAAAATCAACCTCAGTCTGTGTGTGTGTGTGTGTGTGAGTATACTTAATTGGTCTTTTTTTTGGAAATTTCCTTTGTAGTGTCCAGAATAATAGAGAAAAAAGAACACTCCCTTATATTTTTAACAATATTTTCTTTTATTCTAGAACCTATAATAGCTATAAATTCATTTTGAATTTTCGGGGTAAGGCACTGTTGAGAATTCTTTTTTCTGATAAATAAACATTGAGAAAAGGGTCGTATTTAGCCAAGAGGTATATTAGACTCAAAAAATTTCCCCTTGAGTCGAATCTCGAGTTTCTCGATGTCCCCTAAAAGGGAGATTGCACATCGCTAAAGTCATTGTAACGTCTATGATTCTTCGTAAGATTTGTGACGAATTTAAGATTTGTGATGTACGTTATTTACGACTTCGCCATATGAAAATTAAATACATGAGGGAGGGGGACTAAAGACGAAAATAAGTTATTTTGCTGTTTCGGTAAAAAGTAAAAAACATTTCTTTTTCCCCCTCCCTACACCTGTAAAGTATCTTCCTTGTATTATTTCTGATTCTCCGTCTGACTTTTGTTTTATCTGTTAGTAATTTAGGTTTATAACCTAATAAAGAAAAGTATCTCTCGCGTCGCGGAGATTACAGCGAAACAAACACATGTTTTTTTATTTGGTTATTGGATCAAAGACATATGTATATAATGAGCGTATTAAAGTTTTGATTTTGATAGATGTAGGATCACCAATTGGAAAATCGCTTAAAAATTGGATTTTAAAAAAAAATCTAAAGCGAATTTTGATTAATGGCGTCAGTCACTTTGGGTCCCCCGCATTGCGGGAGTGTATGTATGTCACGTTTTGTTAGAATACGTAGATAATAATTCAATGGGATTCCATTGAATCAAACCATTAATCCTTGCACTACTATAACGCTGGTTATATTCAGCATTTACTAAACGCATGCAGAGGCTAAGACCTGTTATAACCGACACCTACTAAATACATCACAGAGACTATTGCTAATTATAGTAGGCATCTAGTAAATTCAGGATATAAGAATTTTGCCTTGTTTTAAGTTAAAACTAGTCAACATTCTATACGGTTATGTTAGAGACGTGTATCTCACTTTGTGTCCTCATATTCTGTAACTAAAGAATTTCGTTTAGTTTCCTCATTTGAAAATGCTAAAATAATTTTTCTCTACCCTATCATCAATAATCTTTTCGTTCATTCTGAATGAAAAACAAATGTTAGGATTGCTTCTGCAATCCCTTATTAAACTTTTTAGTTAATGTTGGATTTCTTTTTCTGTATTGGTTTTAGTTTACCTAAAACAAGGGGCAAGGCGTCTCAAATGAATCATCTTCCTTCCGGTACTGTCTCATTTATTTAAAACTGAAAGAAAAATTAAGAGGAAGAAGTATTAACTAGATGTAATGAAAACTGGATCATTTAAATAGATGCATAATCTGAGTTTTTATGAGGCAAATATTGTTCTTTCTCTTTTTATTTGTTTCTTGTCTTTTTTGTTTGGATTTTCTTGTCTGATTTTGTACTAACTGTGCATTTGTTTTGCAGTTTCTCATTGTATTAAATGTCTTCCTAAGCGCATTTGAATACTTTTTTCTTCCTCTTACCCAGTATGTTTTTTATGTTGTTGTTCTTCGTTTAACTATGTACGTTTTTATGCAGTTCCGGTTTGTTAATACTTGCCTGTAACTTAAAACTGTATGTTTAAAGTTATGAAAATATTTAAGTTATGTAAGTTCACCTTTGCAAACCTCTTCCAAAATGCAAATGATAACATTTTTGTTCAATAAAGGCTGAATGGTAATTGTTTCCCGGGCAATTAGTTTGTAACTTTAAACCCTTTTGGGTGAGCTTGGTTTCTTAAGGTATTCCGCCAATAACCCTTTTGTTGCTTTAGAATGTGACATTAATAAAAAATCAATCAAATCAATATCTGGTGAAATGGTCGACTTCACTGCAGAAGAAACAATAGATTATACTGAAGACAAAACAATCCTAATGATAGTACAGCCGAAACAGACCTAGAGGAACTATTGCTTTCTTTTTGTTTACCTACTTATGAAACGGAATAAGAAGTTATCAATAGACGGATACTGGAGCAAAAATAGATAGATACAATGCAATATACTTGGGGAGATAATGAGAAGAGATCGTAAAAAGTTATTAATAAGAATGTTACTCTTTACTAATGATAACGATAATTAATCTATTTATGATCATTTGGGGAGAGCTTGTACAGTAATCATCACGATATGGAGGTCTTTCAGTGATACATTGTATTCATTCCAAAATTTATATATATACACGAAAATCTTCTATATCCCCTCAAGACGCAGCCCGCACGTTCATGTAGGAACACTCTAAGGAGGAAAGGGGGAGCTAAAATTCTTTATTATTTTTTCTAGTATCATTGGAGTCAGTTATAGTATTAATAACCAGAATATTTAAGGTATTCGACTAATTGCGACGACTTTTTTTTTTAAAAAAAAATAGAGATATGGGGATTTTTTTGTGGTTTTTAGTTATTTAGTACATTTTAAGAAAAATATGCTAAAATAAAGAAGAGGAGAATTTTTTTTTATTTCTAAATTTGGAAAAAATTGGTTAAAATTTATAAAAAATTATATAAGTGGGACCCATTCTGTACAAAAAATATATGAAGAAATTTTCAATTTTGATGTGTTGCTTTACTGTTCAGTTTTGGAATGACCTTCAGGATAAGAGATAATTTAATTTTTACAAAAACGAGAGCACTTTATATTAGATATTATATGAATTTGTTTAAAAAAAAAACCAATGATTTTATTCATATACAGGACTGTAAAATTAGCAATAAAGCAGTGATTGATAAATCTGAAAGTTAAAACACTTCTATTATTATGCAGAAAATACACAACAAATTTCAATTAATTATTTTCAAAACTTTTTGAGCAATCACTGTCCCAGTTTAATCATTTAAAAAAACACTCTTCGAGTAAAACGTATTTTAAAGTATGGTATCTTGTTGAAAGATATGGCATCTGCCTTTACTAAGACACTTGTAGTTTTTGTTCTGGTGAATGGAAAATAATAAACTTGGTATTTCTTATAAAGCTAATAAGATGGCCTATAAATTAAAATCATGGAAAAATTATCAATTTTTGCCAAAATTCCTGATTTTAGAGTAGTCGTATACCTTAAAGATAAAAATATTTCGAATTTTGAAGGAATAAGAATGTCTAATCCACACAAACCTACACAATCGTGCTAGCTGGGTCTTAAAAGTATACTAAGGCAAAAGTTATTTAAACAAATAAATTACTTCAAAGAGAAACAAATTTGGATAAAATCCCTTATTTTTTGCATTTGGATTACTGGATACATACAATACTTTATTATTTACAGCGGATTTGTGTGTGTTACTATAAGGCTCTAATATCCAAACAACGGAATATTGGAAATATTGCAACTTAGCCATGTGTGTGTGTGTGGATCCTTACTTACATAAGAAACATATGTTAAGTGACGAATATTGGTAACAAGTGTTATTTAACTAGTATATATGAATTCAACAAATGCGTGTGGTATTGTGAGGAAAACAAGACGTGTACTGACAAGAATGAAGAATAGGTTAAAAGTAGAGAACTGACTTTTCATTTATCTACAAATCATTACGCTTGTATATTAAATAATGTGTACAGATCAAACTAGAATGGTCACAGTAATACAATAGCAAACTTATAGACACAGGACTCCGATTAAAGGATTAAACATTGCTTCAAGGTTAAACGCAACATTGTCCTTTATTTGCTTATAATTATTGGACTTATATAAAAAGGAAAAATATACAATTAGAATTTTTTTTTTGTATGTAAACTAAAAATGGTTTCAAAAATTATAAAACCACATATTGTTATAAGTATAAAATAGTAAACTATTTATAAGTTTGTATGAATGTATAAAATGCAAAAATAAATTTGAAACATCTATAAGATCTTATAACCTAAAACATTCACAATTGGTACGCTTACTTACCAGTAAGAAGCCATAAGCAATAGCGACGGTTAAAAAAAATCATTCAGGGCTAAAATTTTTCATAAAAAAACACTTTTAACAAACCGCTGTAAATTATACAAGGAAAATATATATATATATATATATATATATGACGCATGAGAAGTGTATAATCCAACCATTAAAAGTTTGCTTATTTCGAAAAATATCAAACAAATTAATGTCATATTTTAAAGTACAAAAACTAATAGAAAATAAGATGCAACTGATGAAAAACATACGTATCAAATCCAAAACATTAATATGTATAGAAAAACGCCAATAACAATGAAGTTAAGAATGTATGCATAAATTCAATAGGATAGTCATATTCCAAAAACTATGGCATTTTATAAGTTATTAACATTATTGATTTTATTACTATTTTTATTAACTAAAAAGTTGTTAAGCTTTGAAACATTAATGGATAATATTCCTATAAATATAAATGTATGAATACTGACATTCTAGGATGGAGTTTTAATAATGTTAAAATTAAAAGCAATCCTCTTTTTTATTAAAAATATTACTATTTATTTTATTATACATTTTCTGTGCAAAAATACATCAAGGTGAGCTGTTGTGAATAGGCTATTGTTAGCTATAATAAAGTTTAAAAAATCATGATAAAAGCAATATCAGGAATAAATTTCTTATTTTTACTAAAACTATTAAATCATCAATATATTTATATAGGTAGAAAAGTGTATTCAAAATATCATATTTTTCATAAAAATCCAAACACTGCATTTAATTGGTAGATATTTAATTAGATTATGGAAATTACAATTAAAATTAATAGAATTGTCTTTAAGAGCTAATTTAATATCAGTGTTAAGTTGTGGAACTTTATAACATTATTTAGATCAAAAATATAATTCTTTAATAGAATCGTAATATCATTGATATTTACCGAGTTAAGTAAATTCTTAAAATCATATGTATAGAGCAAATATCTTTGCCATTTAAGTAATTAGTAACATTTTTAATATTTTCAGTAATGCCGTTGTTACTGGGATTATTCATAATATTTTATAAAATGGATTGTTATAATTTAGCAGAAGTAGTAAAGAGAGAGAGAGAGAGAGAGAATGTATTAAAACTACTAGTTAATGAAAGAAATTTAATTAAACTCTTATGAAATTTAAAAGTTAAAAAGTATGGGAAAATATAGCATCTTAATGAGCATGAGCATCTAGCATGACTAATTTTTTTTTACTTAACTGTCAAAATACCTTTATGAATATCTCGATTGCATAGCTAATATTTACGAAAGGAATTATTGTTTTGAAAATGTTTACTAAGGATAATGCTATAATAGGATTTACAAAGAATGGCATAATTGCCAGATAACTTATCAGTATAAACCGTGATGAAATATTTCTGTAAATATTTAATCACCATTTTAATACCTCTATAAAAACCCCTCACAATTTGCTTAAAAGTTAATTTGTATTCAAATTCTCCATTTAAAATATTGTACTTAAATTTTTGAAAAGCTTTTAAAGGTATAAACTGTATTTAATAGCTGATTTTGTAATAAACTTTTTGAAGCTTCTATTGTTTAACAGTGCTATTGTTAGAAAAAATTTAAATCTTGCGCATTACATCTCTTCAAACATTTTCTTTAATGATATTCAAATTTGCTGTAACATGATGGTGAAGTTTATCCATAAATTCACGGTATCTTGAACATTTGTATTCCAGCATATTGTAATTGACAAATTGTTATTTTGAATTTAATGATTAAATTATCTGTTTTTCTGTTTATAATTCAAGCTTTTAGATAATATTTTTAATTAGAGAAAGTGGCATATATTTAGTAAAAGTAATAGCAACATTGTGTACTTATATGTTATCGTAACCCAATTGGCCCCATTACATGAAACAAAGCACAGGGTTGCCAATTCAGCACGAATGACACATGCGAAGTCGAGGTTGCCAACTTGGCAGTTTATCTTGAACGTTGGCATTGTTACGAGAGTACTTAAGTACAAAAAAATGACATTGCTAAAAGTTTTACTCATAACAGAGCAAAATATAGTATTCAGTATTAGAAGAATTAAATTATTGTCTTTTTCGTATTATATTTATGAAGTACTAATTTGTTAATATCCTTGATATAAAACTTGATTATCTTGAAAATAATCAATGCTTTAAATATTTTTAATGACAGTTATTTCTATTTTTTTGTTCAGACTAAGCAACGAAATATTTAATATGTTTTTCAAAGTATGCTTAATATGCTTTTAAAAATCTTTTTCAAAAATATTTGCAATTGCATTTTTTATCAACGAAATTATCACTGTCTGCTTTCTCTCTTTCTTTCTTTTACTTCTGAAGTATCCTTTGATTTTATTAGCATTATTATTACCGTTATGAAAATATTCATTATTATTTTGTAAAATAATTTATAATGAGTTTTTACCATAGTGCATAGCATTAGTTTCTTATAAATAAATCGTGTTAAACTTTAAATACAGTTATTTATTTATTATAACATATGTTTTATGTTTGGAGTAATTTTAAGAACGGGAGACTGCACATTTTAAAAAATAAAGTAAATTAATAAGTCTTAATTCAACTTCATGTAAGTTATTACTACTGATAAAATATTTGACATCATATCCAAGCTGATGAATTTTAATGTTGAACTTATTACAGATTAAACTAATATTTCTATACTCTGACAAGTTTATGTATACATACACTGATGGAAAAAAAATCCCAACATTAAGAAAAAATTATCGTACAGTACTGAAATTTGGACAATGTAATTGTCTAGTTAACATGTTTAATTGATTTTCATTTCATTGATTAATATTTTAAAGTTCATAGGTTAATTTAAGCTCAAGAAAAGGCATATCAAATGTGAAATGCTGTTACGTTATCTCTAGAATTTTGAATGCAAGACTGCAGGCGTGCATGCATTGTGTCATACAGGTGCCGAATGTCACTTTGTGGTATGAAGTTCCATGCTTGTTGCACTTGTTGTGCCATTTCTATAGGGCAATAATATCAATAAGTGCTCAATTGGAAACAGATCTGGTGATCTCTCAGGTCAAAGTAACATGTTAACGCTCTGTAGAACATGTTGCGTTCAACAGAGGTATGAGAGAGAGAGTTATCCTGTTGGAAAACTCTCCCTTGAATGCTGTTCATGAGTGACAGCATTCAAGGGGGAATTACCAAACTGACAAATAAATTTGCAGTCAGTGTGTTTGGGATAACCCCAAGAGTACTCCTGCTATTGTAAGAAACTGCTCCCCATACCAGGACTCCAGGTGTATGTTCCGTGTATCTATTGGTTGCAAGCGTTCGCCTGGCCTCCTTCTGACCAACACACGATCATCACTGGCACCAAGGCAGAACATGCTTTCATCAGAAAAAACAACAGATCTCCATTCCCTCCTCCAATGAGCTTTAGCTTGGCACCACTGGCGTCGCAAACGGCAATGGCTTGGAGTCAGTGGAATATATGCTACAGGGTGCCTGTGGTTCGGAACTAATCTTGAAGTAATCGACTTCTAACAGTTCTTTGGGTCACTGTAGTACCAACTGAAGCTCGAATTTTTGCCACAGACGCAGTACGATGGATCACAGCCGTACGTCAAATACGGCGGTCTTCCCTCTCAGTAGTGCCACGTGGTCCCTCGGAACCCGGCCTTCTTGAGGCAGTACCATCCCCTGACCATTACTCCAACAATCATGAACAGTGGATACATCCGGGGCTAGCCTTTCTGCAATATTGTGGAAAGAAAATGCACCTTCTCGTAGCCGAACTACACGATCTTGTTCAAACCCGGTGAGCTGTTGATAATGGCTTCTTCGTCTTCTTAAAGGCATTCTTGGTTAACATCAACTCAATAAGTCAAATTTCACAGCCAAATAACGCACACAAACATTACAGCACGTATTTAAAGCAACCCTTATTCTCAAGTTCTGAGAGGCGCTACTAGCACTGCACTTAAGCGCGAAATTTTAATCTATGGCCTCTTTCAGATGTATAAACATGCCTATCAAATTTTGTTTATCTAACACAAATTTTTCTTGGGGTTGGGAATTTTTTTTCGGTCAGTGTATATGTATAATACTAGAAACTCTTAGTAAAATAATACATCAAAATAATAGATAAATTATAAATATATGCCATTTCATGCATGAAATAAATTACACACTGTTAATTAAGTGTATTAATTGGAAAAAAAAGATCAAAATGGATACCCAAGAATTGAAAACGCCTGTTCAAACATAGAACTAAATTGTGGAGTTACAGTTACACGGCATCAAACTTTGGCTTAGGTAATCCGTATGTAAAAATAATGGATTTCTCCTTTAAAAAAGAAAAAAAGAAAAGAGGAACAGATAATTTAGTACTAAAGTGAATAAAAACATACAAGTTTAATCGATTAAACTGTAATAAGATAGGAAATTTGAGAATATACAAGCGTTAAAATACTTTTCAAATTATAATACCATATTAATAAGACAGCAAAACATAAATAAAAAATAAAATTGCATCAAATGCGCAAAACACTTTATACATGCTACATTTTATATTTTAGTTTATGTTCGTAATATCTGAAGGTATCAAAATATTTTTTTTATTTGGAACCAATTTCACAAGAAATGTAAAAAGAAAAATTAAAAAAATAAGTAAAATTTTCAATACAAGTTGATAAGGTGGTACACATTTTATAACTCTTAAGATTAACTGAAAGATTTGGTCGGTAGTATAGTTTGCGTTATAAATACACATTATATCTTATAAGTTAGACTACTACTAATGAACTAGCTTAAGAAATTATATATGTGAGTGTGTGTGAGTATGCATGTTTGTATATGATTAATTCAGTCTTCTCCTATCTCTGAATTCAATTTTCTTTATTCCTGTTAAACTTCCATGTATGGGAAAAAAAGTATATTACAAATTTCAAACACTTTTATTTTCTCCAACAAATGTGTTTTTCTTTTATAACTATTTATTGCATTAATTTTGAAAGGGATTTATATAGTTTTGATATGTGAAACCTTTTCGTGAGAGCAAAGACTCTATTTGAAAATAATAAATGGTATATCAGAAAATACACAGTCTCAGCTTTATTTTATGAAAAAAGCCTACAATTCTTTTCAAAAAAATTCAATATGGATAAACAATCGCGCTGCTGAAACTTTCTGGTTACTTCATCTACCCTGTCAACAAACTTCCCAAATTCAATTTTTAGGTTTTCTCTCTACATTTTTCTTTCAGTTCTGGATAAAATGATTACACATATGGAAGCATACCGTTTGTTGTGTAAATCTCGAAGAGTCTTTTTCTCCAACGTAGTTATTGATAAAGTCACGTTCTTTGAAGGGAAAACAAAGTTTTTGTTTTCGTTGGGTTCCAGACTTAAAACAAAGAAACATAATGTTATAAATGGATTGATCTCCCAAGCTTCTTCATATATCATTTAGAGAATTCTAAAAATAATTTTAAGCACTGAATATTAAGCTTCATTTTGGTCTTTTCACAAAATAAATTTAGTTTAAATATCGAATTTCATTTTTTTAAAAAAAAAAAAAAAAATGCATAAATAAGTAACGCGTAAGAAAAATTCGTTACTAAACAATGAAAAAAATTGAGAAAATAATTTTAATTTGATGATAGTTAAAAAGCCGTCTATTTGCAACTAATAACATAATATTCTGAATTGTGTTACGCAAGTAATGTAAAAGAAAGATAGTTTCAGATTCATTTCTTAAAAAAAATATATTTATAAAGGTGAGTTTAGCATTTGAATTAATTCTTCTGTTTGATTTAAAAAAAAGTTATAAATTATTGAAATTCAAAATTTAAAAAAATATGGAATTTTAAAATGCTAACAGCAACAAACAATTAAGTTATACCTTATCTGACTGAAGCCTTTATATGTTTTCACAAACTACATAAAAAATGTAAGCAAAAAACAAAAAAGATATTTTTTCTCAATAATTTAAAAATATTATATCGTTTATACCTTTAGAAAAGTTCCATGACTTCCATTTTTATTACTTTATTGTAATTGATATACATTCTCTTTGTTTATAATTTTTATATATTTAAAAATGACTATTTGCTACACACATGCTTTGCTGTGTATCTTGTGATGTTGTGTGATTGTATACTGTTTTTAAGTTATTGATATTTAAATTCCAGCATTAAACTTTCGATTGTAATAAAAAAAAAATCCTTATAGACCTTGTTTTTTGAATTAAAAAAGACATGACGAATTTCTAAAAAGGAAGTTTATTTACCTTTTCTGTTCATGCGAGCTCTTATTGAGAGTTGATTTCCACAAAACCCGTTCTTTGCAGATTTATATTCAGTAAAGGAATCATACCTATCACATAGTTAAAGTCTGCAGGTATAGTAGCTATGAAACGGAACCTTTTAATCCATTACAATCTCTCAACCCCCTCCCTTTTTTTTGGGATTTGATATCCTCAAAACTGGTTCTTAGTGGATTTCTACTCAACAAAAGAAATATGGCTGCCAAATTTCAAATTTCTACTTCTGAACCGAACTCAGTGACGCAACAGCCCTTGAGGATCAAAGCATACTATGCAGATGTTTCGGTCAAGTGGTCAATCTAACGCGAAACCCCCAGTGTTCAGCTCCCAAGCAAAATTGGTACTCATGTATCGACCCACTGAAGGGATGAAAGGCTGAATCGACCTTTCCCAGCCCCGGATTTGAACCCCGGATCTGTGGAGTGGAATTGCGCTCACCCCTGAGTTCCTGCAGCCCCTCTCCTCTTTCTTGGGTGTCGATATCCTCAAAACCTGTTCTTAGTAGATTTCTATTTAACAGAAGAAACATGTCTTCCAAATTTCAAGTTTCTAATTCTATTAGTTCAAAAATAAGAGTTTTTGTTTTTTACGCTTCGGCAAAGTCAACTTTTGCAGAGCCCGTTCTTAGTGAATTTCTAATCAATAAAAGAAACATACCTGCCAAATTTTATTTCTATAGGGCTAAAAGCTCCGTAGATCTTGTGTTGAATAAGTGAATAGCTTTTTTACGATGCATACATTATCGATTCAGCAACTTTAATAAAACATGCAGTAATTATAAAATTTAACGATCTTTTTAAAACAACCCTTTTTCTTTTTATTGCGTACTATACTATAAGATTCTACAAGTATTTCTATAATTTCTTTAAATCACGCATAAAAAAACTAAATAAATGTACTATTTACACAGTACAATCCGGAAAAACTGAAATATATTATGAAACCAGAAAAAATTACTTCTGATCTTAGTAATTATCTCCACCCTTTTAAAATAGATACAAATATTAATTACTTTGAAACAGAAACTGCTGCCTATAATGTAAAATAAATACCGAAAAGCTCTTGGAAAATTAGCTTTAATATTTTTTTAGCTAAACACATTAAATTTGCAGTGATGATTATATGCATTAAGTTAATTTACATCTATCAGCCTTTCCAAAGGAAAATTTCTTATGCTTAGGGTCCTTCTTTAGAAGGAATATAAAAATTTCTTACTCATTTTAAACAAATACATTACACTACCGAGATCCTTTTGTTCAAAAACTTTCTTTCAAATATGTTAAAGTAGGATTACAGATACATAATTAGTTCAAGGAATATGTCCAGAAAGCTTTTAAAAATAATACTGCAAAGCAGTAATAACCATCCAGCTATGCCTATCGGAATCACCATGAATTTTCTTCAAAATACTTTTCAGTTACACATTAAAGTCAGATTCGGGGAAAATCGTCCATTTTAGTCTAGACTAAAAGCTTAGATTATCATTAATAAAACTTTACCATACGCTTTTAAAATTAATGTTCCGTAAAAGCTATTTTGAGGATATTTGGCTTTTCATTGATGATATAAATCGAAGTAAAGGAACATAGCTTTCTTCGAAGTCTTGATCTGTAAAAGCATTATCTTTCTCAAAGAAGTAAGTTTTGTAGGAAATATATGCTTTAAAGTCACATCTTCCTCAATGGTTTTTTTTGGGGGAAAGGAATCTTATATAATATTAAATCTTTTAAAAAGATGTAAATTTTCATAATTATTCAGTGACTTTTACAGCTGAGTTTTCAGGGTAAGCTTGTATATACAGGTTGAAGTTTTTTAACCCTTAACTTCGCACTGTTGCATTTCTGCAACATATGATTTATTTTAATTTAACAGAGAGAATCAATATTTTTTTAATTATCTACAAATAACTTATCTGAGAAAAAAAAAGGATTACTGCAACGAAATACATGCTAATTTTGTCACTAGATGGAAGTACATTTTTTCCAGAAATCACAATAATTATAAAAACCTATGATGCCTCAAGGACTGTGTTTTTGCTATGAAAAGAATCCATTATATTTTATGCTTCCTCTTGTTTGTTGACGAAATAAATTACCAGGTAAGAAATTTAAACATTTTATGATGAATAATAAAATCCTAATATAAAAAAGTTTTGTAATTTACAGCACTACTGCGCAATATTGCACTTCTGCAACAAACAAAAAAAAAAAAAAATGACTGAAATTCAATTTAAAATTGCTTAATTATTTTTTCATATTTTCCTCTTTTATTATTACTTGAGAACTAGCTGCTATAATTTTTTCATAGAAATTTAAAAATTGCGAAGTTAAGGGTTGAACTGGTGCTATTCAGAGCCAACAATAGTTCTATCTAACAACCACAATAACTTCTAATCTTATTTTCCAGACTAATAATGGCATGGGAAATAAGATACAATGGAAAAAAAATTAGTTCAAAAATCGCCAATAGCTGTATTTATGATGCTGTTTTATCTTACAAAACCGAGAATCGGTGTAAGACACGGATATCAAATCAAATTTAATGCTTTTATATGAGACAACGCCTCAAATAATTTGGACTATAAAAACATGTACACATCCTCGAAGAATAGCATTCTCAGCCATTGGCGTAGCTAGTCTTGAGTGGGCCCTGTATCAAAATTCTCTGGGAACACTTTTTAGGGGTCCCTTAACCCTTTATCTACCGCATTATGATTTACTGCAGTTTTTTTTTTCATGCAATATTCTTCTTTTGAATCACTACATTGAAAATTAAGGGATATTCATAAAAAAATACTCAACTTTGTGGAAAATTTAATCCGTTAGAGCTAATTAATTAATTAAAGATATTCAGCTGTAAAATTCATTATATATACTGTTCACTTAAAATAAATAGTCAAATCGTTTTCTAAGGTCTTCCTCAACATACAAAAAAATAAGGCACTTATCTTTTGACATTAAATATGTTTTAGGAACAAAAATGACACTATTCGCAATCCGCTGAAAATGCAATTTCTGTCATAAAACAATTCGCCTTTCCTGCTTAAATATACTCATCACAGAATCCATGCTGCTATATATCTTGGAAGAGTGGATTTAAAAGAATATTCCTGCCAAGTATCCTCAGAGTATTTGTAAAAATGGTTATTCTATGTAATTTTAAGGTATCCGACTACGTTCGGAACCATGATTTTAAAAAAGCGCATAAATGGATAATTTTCATGATATTTAGTTTCACTTAGATTAGAATACATGCATAAAATTGTTTTAAGGACATAAAGACAAAATAACCATTTAAGTACAATATTTTGGAAAAAATTAACTCCGAATAACCTATTTTCACACAAAATGTTCTTCTGTTATAAAAAATGTTTCTATAATAATAATATTTTGCTTATATAAAGTAAAGACTTCTCTAGAGTGTCTGAACTAGGATTTTTGAAAAATTCACATTATTTTCAGAATTACCTCCAATTGAAATAATTATCGGCGTTTTATTTTGAAAATTTCTCCCCTCTGTTGAACTAAAATATAAATAAATCCACTTCTAAGTTATATATTTCAAAAGTCCTAGTTCAAATTCTGTATACAGGTCTGAGCTATATACAGGCAACATATTATTATCATAGAAGGATTTTTCATAAAAGGAGAATGTTTTGAAAACTGGTTACTCTATGTGTTAATTTTTTATCAAAATATTGTATTTAAATAATTTTTTATTGGAATAATGTTTTTGAAACAATTTCATACACGTATTCTAATCTATGAGACACTAAATATAAATATTATCCATTTATACGCTTTTACAAAATCACGGTTCCGAACGTAGTCGGATACCTTTAAGTGAGTGGTACTTATAAGTACAGTCGGTAGATAAAGAGTTAAACACTTAACGATTTTTTGTTTACGCATATTGGGGCCCCTGTAGCTTGGGGGCCCCGTATCATTAATACGGTGGTAGCTACGCCCCTGTTCTCAGCCCAAGTGACCCAGCTGAAGAGAATATGTGACTCGCATTACCAGTACCCCTGTGTTAAGTCGCTTATGAATGATCATTGAAGTCACTTGTCTCCCGGTTACACTTCGGATTGTTGATAAGGGCGCATCAGAGGATGTGACCACTGATCACACATCTACCTCCTTGTTGCGCAGCATAGGTATGGTTCACTTAATTCGTCCTACAGCAGTGCTTCTCAAACTTTACCTATTGGCAATCCAATTTTAAATCATAATTTTCATTGCCCCCCCCCCATCCCTACATACAATTATAATGTATTGAATGCAATAACAATGTATTTCAACACTAAAGCTACAATACGGAGAATTTAATTACAAACCGTACAAATTACGAAATAAGTATTTTATTTTGTGCACGAAAAGCCTATGAGAATCATTAATAATTATTAAACTTGTTCTTAAGGGTATTCGACTACGTTCGGAACCATGATTTTGCAAAAGCGTATAAATGGAAAATATTTGTGATATTTAGCGTCGCTTAGATTAGAAAATGTATATAAAATTTTTTTAAGAATAGTATTGCAATAAAAAATTATTTAAGTACAATATTTTGACAAAAAATGAACATAGAATGACCCATTTTTAAAATATTCTCCTTATGTGAAAAATTCTTCTATTATAATAATATTTTGCTTGAATATAACTCAGACCTGTGTACAGAAGCTCAACTAGAATGTTTGAAATATATAACTTAGAAGTGGGTTTATCCATGTTTTACGATAACAGAGGGGAGAAATTTTAAGACAAAAACGCCGATAATTATATTTTAAATGGTTGTAACTCTGAAAATAATGCGAATTTTTCAAAATTCATAGTTGAGCCTCTGTACAGAGGTCTGGGCCATAGACAAGCAAAATACTATAATAATAGAAGCATTTTTCACAAAAAGAGAACTTTTTGATAAAAGGTTATTCTAAGTTAATTTTTTGCGAAATATTGTATTTAAATAATTCGTTTTGTCAAAATGTCCTTAAAACAATTTTATACATGCATTTTAATCTAAGTGACATTAAATATCATGAAAATTATCCATTTGTGCGCTTTTTTAAAATCACGGTTCCGAACGTAGTCGGATACCTTAACATAATATTGATAAATTTTCAAATACACTGAGGAGTACTGATACATTTATAAGTATATTATATTAGTGTAAATGTGCCTATTTATTTTTTTATTATGTCTGAATGCATTTTGTTTTGCTTCATTTTAATAAATGAATATTCTTTTAAAAATAATCTTTTATTTTCGACTTTTCAGTATGCTTGCACCCCTATGTAGGTTTATCATGCCCCCTTAGGGGGCACGCCCCACAATTTGAGAAACACTGGCCTAGAGCACCGAACGGTAGCATCACTCCGACTTAAATGCTGAGCAGTCTTACGATCTTACTTCTCTGCTTCTTATAGTCCAAATACAAATCCTGTCACATAGGATGGCATCTTCTCTTACTATTTTCGAATTAGTCGTATTGAGTTTATATGGATGCTATGCTTCTTTTATGAAATGCCCTCTCTTTTATGTTGTGTTGCAATGCGCTGCAACGTCAACTAATTAGTCAAAGGCCACTACAAGTACATGCATATTCTAAAGTATGTGCATACGCAATTTCGTCTCATTTGTATCATTTCTCCTTAGAGAGTTATTCTTTACGGTATAGAATATGTATACAGAGAGAGCATGGGCATGCTTTGTTTTAATCTTTCTTGTGTGTACTGGCTTATATAAATAATATCTCGCTACATTACTCCACCACCAGTGATTCGATGAATAGGCAAACAAACGATACATTTGTTATGGCGAGTATGTGAGTTGTTGCTGTTGCTACAAGTGATTCTGATGACTTTGTTTTGCTGAGTCAAGTGTGTCTGATGGTTGTGGTTGCTACGTTGAGGGGGATACGACGCCTTTTGATTGCTCTTGAGGTGGGTAGATGGCGCCACGACAACTGCGCGAAGGTTGCGTTGTTCTTAGTTCAGTGTCAAGGTCACCAACGAGATGGAAAGAACTCGGAACCTTCTGATCCGTAAACACGTAACATACCACTAGACAAAAATGATTCCCTCTGTCTAAAGGCTGTTACTGGCTTATATAGATGATATCGCTGCAGTCAATACGTCTCAATACACAAATTGTTTGAGATTCCTCCATGGAAAACAATATGGCAGTGTGAGGTCTGGTGATCGTGGTAGCCGTAGAACTGAACCCACACGTCCAATCCAGCGGCCGGGATATACTATATCCAGCTAATTATGTACAGGAACCCTCTTTTACTGTATTTTTCTCCTAAACTATGGATTGTAAAGGTACAATTCTTTGAGCATTATTTATGTACTTCCAGTGAGGAATCTGGCTGTGCAGTTTCAGCGGCATTTTTTGGGACATCTATATCTTGTCTCATTCGGTAGATAATTGTATAATCTTATGTCATATATTTGATGGGGAAATGGATTAATTTTCCCTCAGATTAAGGAAGTTTTTAACTTAAAAATTTTGCATATATATATATATATATATACTATTTTACAACATTATACTTATAGAAATGAATCATTTTATTATGTTTTCCTTCAAATTTGAAAATGCTATTTATTCTAAAAGAGAATATAATGTACCAGTAAATTCTTATGATAATTTCTTTCGACCATACATTGAGAAACAATGAAGAATTCTGAAAGATCTAATTATTTAATTTATTCAAAAAATGTGCAGACAGTTTTTTAAATGAACCAAGAAATTAATCTAAAAAAATTAATTGCTGTCAAAAAGTAATGCTGCTGTGCTTACGTGTTCTCCTTTGTTTTATGCAGGAAAATAATTCGTTTCACTTAATTATAAATATTCGGCATACACACACACACAAATCTGCCTATTAATCGAAAGTACGTGGATAATACTTAATTATATGACAGGTTTTAATATAGGATGAATGAGCTAATAGTTTAGCTTGATTAATCCGCTTTTAATGTAATATTTTTATTTTGATATTTGAATACGCGGAAAAGGCTTCGGCCGTATGAACTCTCTATGCATATAAATTTTATTTGAGCATAAAATGTTGCAGTCTGTTTGTTGAATAATTATTCAACAAAAAGACTGCAATTATAATTGCCAATGTACAAGGCATGTTATTTCTATATTATCCTTGCCGTAGAAAAGAAAATCTTTTGTTATAGTGTTTGAGCTTAAATATTTGTTTCTAATTCCTAAAATAAATGTAAAAAATTATCAAGATCATCCTTTGCGTAGGAAAAAAATTAGAATTGTATTTTGCTTAAGTGAGAAAAGAACATATTCAGATCAACATATTTTATATGATGCAAATTAATATAAAGGTTATAGCTATTCTCAGTTTGATTTTATTTTAATTTACGCGGTCCCTTGAAGCAACAGAAGGGCTATTGGTGACGGATCTGGTAATTTTGAGTTACTGACGAGTGGCGAAGACGACACCTGAGATGGCCCCCACCTCTCCAAGCTTCCCTCTACGCCTTGACAAATTAAACGTGCATCAAAGCCTCTACAAACCGGGGTTTTAGTGGTACTAGATTTCAAACCTACCACTCCACAACTCCTCTGTCTCGAGTTCACTACTATGAACTCTCGGCTACCATCGGCGAGATATAATATATTTCGTGTGTGGCGGCAATAATCAAGAAAGACTTATAGCTCATAGTGGCTCCTTGTGCCACTGAAGGCCCACCGTATTTAGGGGGCTGCTGTACGTTAAATCTATCGAGGCTCAAAATCCTCTCATTGATGTGGTGTGGAAGTTAGGTGAGGAGTTCCAATCCAGGTTTCATCCTCGTCACTTGACTATGGTTAAAAATTATAAGGTCTCCAGTAGCCCTCGTGCAACTTTTGCTTGCTACGGTAATGCAACTCTTACTCACATCAACCTTCGTATTAAAAAAAAATTTTTTAAGGGGACATGGTACATTTTGCACAATTTTTTTTTTTTGATTTATAATAATCTTTATAATCTTTTGATTGCCTTCTATGTAAGTATGATGTGAAACAGATTTTGTGCTCAAAATTTCATAAAAAGCTAACCATTTAATTTTTCATGGGAAAAACTTGAAACTTATGAAATTATGTTAAAATGCTACTTCACCTACAAAAATTGACGTACATATATGAAATTTAATTTATTTGTACGTCAAACTATGTGTAACACAAGTTGGTATGGGTTTTGTGATAACATGATTGGTATTTGTACTATACTATTTTTATGAGTGCTTAATAAAAATTAATTTTAAAAAAATGGTAAATTCTAAATTCAATTATTTTTTAAGAAATAAGTATAGCTTTGATTGAAAATTGTACACCAACTTTTGTTCCATGAACTATTAGTAACAAGTGAAACGAATTTCCAAGTATTAGGCACAATAAAAAAAGCCTCAGTATTTTAAATGAAGACAAAATAGTTATTTTATCTTTCTAAGATAAATCAGTTTAAATTTTGATTTGCCATTGGGATGTAAATAAAAACAAAAGTAAAATTTATCACAACTCTGCGTTTTTTAAATTTAGAGCTTTTAAATTTTGTCAGTTAATAGGAAAGTATATAAAAAATAATTTAGGCTGGAAAAATTAGATTTGATTTTTTATCCGACTTTTGTCAATTGAATCGCATTGTGTTCCCTTAAGTGAAATACTAAATAAATTTTCCTTTGATTTCGCTTTGAAACTAGATACAACTCTTTAACTTCAATGATTAAAAATAACGTATTCCTTAACAAAAAAGACAAACTCTTTTAGATATGTGACCCTTACATTTACTAATTGTCACTACGCATTTTTATTCTTACTAAGAAAACATAAGTACTTTTAGAAAACGTATCACAGAATATCTTCAATCTAAAGTAATTAACGTCATTCAAGCAATGTTACTACTTCTTTCTTAAGTTTATATGTCGGAAATAATATCTCTCCAATTTTGAGAATTATCAAAAGTGAATACGAAGTTATAAGATTGTTCCGAAATAATTTTCAAAATTTCATTTTCTTTTAAATGTAACCCAGGAGGTTAAATCCTAAAGGAGGTAAAATTTGAAAAAAATTGCTGAAAGAAATATTTTAAAATCAATAACAACTGATAAATTGAACTAGCTTTCTTTGAAATATTTTGTTTACTATTATTTTCAACTTTTCTCACTTAATGATACAGATATCACTAAAGACTGCTTAGCCGTGCAGAATAGAGAAAGATGAAAGTTTCGCAATGAACAAAAATTGATAATAAAACATAAATAAACAATAATTTCTTAAAATGGAACAAATAGAAGTTTCAATTGTCGATCGCTATGGAATGAAAAGTTTTAACGGTAATGCTTACTTTAGTGTATAATTTTATTCCTTTGATAATTACAATGCAAATTAATTCAAAAAATTGAAGAGGGTTTTTAAAAAAAACAACAATTCTTGCAGTAAATATTTTACTACGTTTAGTGAATTTTTAGACGACAGCTGAATGGTTTGACATATATATAATTTAAGCATTTTTTTCTAAGTTAATAAAATATAAAATGATACAGATGTAATTCAAATAAATCTAACTTTTTTTTAATGAAAAGTTTTAGAAACTTCGTAAATAATGGATTAAGAATGGTTAATGTATTGTATAAAGTAATAAAAAGAATGATTTTTTTCAATTCAAAATTGAGATAAGAGTTCAACATACTCTTCAAATGAATTTACAATATTTTTGAAAAATTGCACTTGAATTCGAATTCGAATTTCTCTAATGTAATTTATATGAATAAGCAAACGATTTTGAAAACTTCGTATTCAAACATCTCGTACAAATATCTCATCTCAATTTAAGAAAATTTCATTAGAGAAATAATTTCTCTAATGTAAGTTATATGAATAAGCAAACGATCTTGAAAACTTCGTATTCAAATATCTCGTACAAATATCTCATCCCAATTTAGGAAAATATTACCAAGTTTCTTTGTATTTAATATTGCAGAATACGAAATACCACGCAAGTATCGAAAGTATATATAAGAACTAAAATAAATTAATTCTTTTTCGATCAAGAAGATTTTCTACTCTGACGTAAAAGCAAAATGATAATTAATTTAAACTTCCGAAGAAAAGCAAAAGGAAAATCAACCTAGCCTCCCTCGGTATTTGTTCCAGATAATCATTTATGCTCTGAAGGTTATCATCCATAAAAGTTTCTCCTCACATCTTTAATGTTTTCTTTTCATAAAACCACATGATTTTACTTAAGGAACATAAGCTCAGAAAAAGTATTAAGGATTATCTATCTTAAAAGAACATTCATATTAGTTTTCTTCTTGTATGTTACTTTATTTGCTGCGTTTTTATGAACTAGAGCTAAGCTCATAGAGAAAAAGTCTGCTAAAGTATCCTTAAAAAATTACTGCTAGGACATTCTATGACTTATTGTTTCTGTTTAAATACTTATTAGTTTTGGCATCAGTATATTTTCATATTAGTTGAGAGCTTAGTAAGGTATTATTCCTCAGATCAACTCACGTGTATCTTATGTGATTATATAATTAAGGAAATAAATTTATTCATTTTTCTTGTTCTCTCCACAAAAGTTTTATGGGATATTTTACTTATGTACCGTAATATATATATATATATATATATATATATATATATATATATATATATACATATATCCGGTGTATATCGAGTACTTTTAACACAAAAAACAAGTTCGAAATTTACGGGTGCGCGTTATACTCCGGGTATAAAAATGATAGCTTTAAAAATGAAAGAAAACATGTGCATTAAAAAAAATTAGACTTCTATAAATATCGAAATACTCTTTATTTAAAAGAAATGACACATCGTATCAACTTAAAGTGTTGTAGTTTTAGAAGTAAACTATTTTTTCAAAAGCTCCTGGAATAATATTTCGAATAAACGACTTCAAAACATTAGAGCATTGCATACGGACATTTCAGGTTTCTTCGTCAAAAGGGGAGAGCGTTATATGGCAAACGTACTTAAAAATTAAAAAAATGCAGCTTGAAAGTATAGGTGCGCGTTATACGGTGGTGCGCGTTATCCGCCGGATTTTACGGTATATATAAAATTAAACTCTGAATAATTTTAATATCTATTTATCCTTTATTATAAAGCTATATAATTTGAAAATAACAGCAATTCATTTTATGTATTCAAGGTGAGACACTAAAAAAAAAATGAGACTAAGTGTGTGGCTTGAAAAAAAGTGAAGTTTGCAACAATTGCTTTGGTGACGTCATCCCACGCACCTCCTCTATCCATGTGGCTAGTTTCGCTTTAACCGATCACGTTGGTTGAGAGTACTACGTAATTGAGTGAACAAATGCAACTACATTCTGCCGTAAAAAAAATCAACATCAAGTTTCTTGTGAAATTTCAGAAATCAGGCACGAAAACATTTCGAATATAAATCGAGGCTTATAGAGTCAAAACTTTGTCTCGTTTGAATGGCATAAGCGGTTTTCAAGGGGAAGGAACAGTGTAGAAAGTGATGAATGTGTTGGGTGTCCAAGATAAGCGATTACAGACAAAAAAAATGCCAAAATTCGTGATATGAGTGGGTTTTACTCACAACACTACTACATTGAAGTACTAAAAAAGACTTCGTGAAAAAATTAGGGGAAAAAGCCAGAATTGGGGAGAGATGGAGGGCTGATGCACCAAGACAATGCACCCAACCACACGGCCCTATCTGCCAAGCAGTTTCTGACCATAAAAACGTTATTGTGATGATGAATCCTCCTTACTCCCCTGATTTGGCCCCATGCGACTTTTTTTTATTTCCTACAGTTAAATCTTGCTTAAAAAGAACCCTTTTTACCTCAGTTGAAGAAGTTTAGGAAAAATTGGCGAATCTCCTGAAGGGCCTTCTATAAACCTCGTTCCAGAACTGTTACTAGCAATATAGCAGCACCAAATGTAGAAGTGTGTGAATGATAAAGAGAACTGCTTTGAAGAGGGGATAATGTTACAAAGAACTGATTCTATAAGTACAATGATATCTTGGACCAGTTTTGTGTGTGTGTGTGTCATACCTCGTATGATACACTGAAGCTTCTGTTTAACTTTTAAGGGAATACATTACCCCAAAAATGACCAAAATATTGAATAGTTTTATTACCTCATTTTAATTATGTGACTTTTCTAATTATATGTACGAAATTCCGAAGCTCTAGCTACATAATTTATCCAGTTATTTAACCTTTTTTTTGCTGTATGTTGAAGCTGAAATCGAAACTAGATGTCTACTTTTTTTCTCTTTCATTTATTTCGCTGATCATTTAGACTTTAAATGGCTTTTTCTCTGGTTTTTATTTTTCACCGTTATCGTGTTTAAAATGTTAAGGCTTTTTTTTATATTCAGTGCATAGTTTTGGAAATTTCCTTGGTTGTTTTATATAATTTGTTTGATGGTTCTCTGTGTATGTAATAAGGGTTTTTGTATAAATAGTTAATTTTTAAAAAAATGCCTAAACAATATATAACTGATTCTTTGCTTTTTGTATAGTGTCCGCTCAACCAATTTTTTTTTTGAAAAATAAAACTTTAGCATTCGTAATATATCAATCTCTGCACAGGATTTAGAAAAACTCTACTAAGAATACATCAAAAAAATTTATTTAAAAATATTAAAATTTGTATCAGTAATAGAAATTTTAATATAATGAAATATTTAAAAAAAATTTAAAATAATTGCTTGCTTAAAATAAAGTTTTTCTTCTGAAATGTTTATTTTATACATGCTCAAATAAAGTACATGTGATCATTTTCATACAAATATATAAATAATAAAAATTTTGGACAGGGTTCTGTGTCCTCTTAAAAGTACCAATACAAAGCGCTAAAATGCCATTGAACTAATTTCCTTCATCCGTGTCTGGAATACGAGACGATTAAGGGGACTCGTACACTTCGAACAATTTTTTTCATTTATGTATTTAAGAATTATATTTCATCATTTCATGTAATGTTTCTATTAAAAAAAGGATGCGATATGAAATTTTTCAAATATTATTCTCCCAATTTTAGAAATTTAAACTTTTTAAGGAAAATTTGGAAAATTTTAAAATTTTACCCCTTTTGTAATTATTAATTTTTGACCTAAACTTTTTAAAAAGTATTTTTAAGGATGTTCTAAAAAACTTTAGGGATCGATTTTTTAATAACTTAATTAGTTTTGGGGGGAAAAATAAAATGTTGATAAGCCAGATAAAATTCAACGAAAAAAACAATATTTCCTACATTTTAATTTTTTTAAAAAAAAAGTATTCAGTTTACATGAAAACGAATCTCGAATTTTGTTACATGCTTTATATATAACACACAGGTTAAAATGGAAGTGATTGGTAAATAATTGTGGAATTATTGAATCGAAAAAATGCAAACTGAGAAAAACCACACTTCATTCTGAGAAAGTAATTATAATAAATGTAAACAAACTTAAAATACCACTTTAAGACATAAGTTATATATTTTTCTTTAAAAAAATTGCATTTTCGTATTTTTCAACCCATACATTTTTATACATGATAAATTTTTAGAATATAAATTGCACTAGAAAATTCAAGAAAAATGTTAAAAAATGTTTTTTCTGTCATGAGAGAAATTTTAGTTTTTCTTTTCACAAAATATTGAAGTATTATATTTGTATAAAAAACATATGAGGAATAGGAACTGAAATTACGTTATTATTAATACAAAATGCCTTAATTCGAAAATTTTACATGCACACAATTCACAAAGAAAAAAAATATTATTGTAATGGCTCGGTAATATCCTGCTTTACATATTACACCTTCTTTTTTTTATAGTAATTATTTTTATTTTTAAAATAGATTTTTTTTATCAAAAGCTTTTTGTAGCTTTTTTTTTTCTAAAAAAGTAGACGTGGTCCAATTAATTAATTTGTTAGCTTACATTTTTGAAATGAAGTTTTATCCAACTTCTAATTTACCGATATGCAAAAGTGATGTATAAATCCGAAGATAATAATGCAAAAAATAAAACTAAATAGTAATAATAATAATAAAAAAAAAAAACGATATTCGGGCGTTTTGGGGATACCGCGAGTCCTCTTAAAAAGGAAAATATTTTAAAAGACATATACATGTTTTTTTATGAAGATGATTTCTTTTCTTATTCTACTCCATAAAATACAGCTATTTGAGGTATTTTTTTTAAAGAGATGTAGTTGTCACTTTATCTCAAAATACGGACTTAACACGATTCACACACATTTACTACAATTCATCTAAAGCAATACTTCACTCTTCTTCACCTTGACCCTTGAGAGTTTGAGACCCATTAAAATTTTGTAAACTCCTTTTATGTGTTCAGCATAAACGGGAGACTTTATGACTTATTGCTAGTCTTCAAAATGAAGAAACTTACTTTTTTGATCTAGAGTCAGCAAGATGTATATTCGCAAAAGACTTCATAATGTTGAAAAACTTTGTGACGGGGCTTTATGGAATTTTTCCTACTAATCCTCTTGGGGAATCTTTGGTACCATCAATTGAGTTATTTCTCAGTAAACCCTCTCAAGAAGAAACCTTGATATGCAGATTAGTTAGTAGATATATAGTGGAAGTTTAGTAATCGTAAGAAGAAGGAGGAAAGAAAGTTGATTTGCTGAACGCAGTGAGGTTATGGTAAGGATTTGAACTTAGACGCGTGATTATAGAACGGGCTTTAGCTATTCAAATAAATTAAGGAAGTTAGGATTCATAGGATAACTTTACTTAAAATTAAGCGGTCAGGATTTCAGGCGCTTATTCACACAATATTTAGAGCTGCGGTATATCACCCTTGATTTCTCCCCTAGAGTAAGATTGTCTTCGATTTTTTTATTTGATAATAATAAATTGGTTTTATTATGCTGGCTTGGGTCATCAATCCTTACCTCCTACAAATCTAGGTCGAGTAGATGAAGAGATGGCTTCCTCAGGTGGGGGGCTATCATAGCTTTAATGATTTGATTTTTGAGTTTTTATTAACGTTGCATTCTAAAGCAACAAGAGGGTTACTGGTGACAGACCTTAGTATTTTGAACCTTGGACAAGTGATAAGGACAACACCTTCTGAGCTGACACCTCACCGACGAAATTTCCACCCCATGGCAATTTGAGGACTGATCCACGGCAGATTTAACGTGTATCAGTCCCTCTACATGGAAAGCTATCAATGGAACTAAGATTTGAACTCATTATATATATATATATACGCACCGACCGCGAATTCGTGGCCATGTCTATTCGGCTGTAGTGACCACATTGATTCACGTTGGAGGGATGAGAACAGTACCAGAGAACTGGCTTCTCATTCTTCAGTTTGAAGTGGCGCATATCCGGAAGACAGAACCACCGCCTATGGTTCCGAAAGCACGTAACATAACACTTGACAAAAGTGATCACCTCAGTCAGAAGGCTGTTACTGTCTTATGTAGGAACCGTTACGCTACTCCTCCACCAGAGTGTCGGTGGATAGGCAAACGAACGATATAGGTGTCATGATGCGTGATTTGATGCTATTACGTCGAGTGGGTCTGACGGCTTTATTTGCTGCGTCAAGTATGTCTGACGGCTTTGGTTGCTGATGAAGTAGGGCATATTCGGAGGACAGAACCCGCGACCTATGGTTACTTAAGCACGTCACATACCACTAGACTAAAGAGATCCCCTCAGTTAGAAGGCTGTTACTGGCTTATATAAGAACCTCTACAAGCTCAATGCAATACCAACAAGAGAATTTTGAGTCCGGTTGATTTAAACTGTATCCTTCTAACTATATGGCGATCTTTAATAATTAAAAAAATCATTACCCATCTTTACTGTTGAACGTACATATTCACAATTTAAGATTTATTAGTCGACTTTTTTTTCAATTGAATCACAGACAGAATCCACGCATCAAGCAACTAATTCTCAGAATTCATTAGCTTTTCTGTGTTTTAAGAAAAAATATATGGGTAATTAAATTTAACTTAATTTTTTTAAGTCTTGAAACTGAAACTATTTCTTGAATTAAAAATTAACCAGAGTAATGTAATAGAATTAGAAAAAACGCTCTTAAATTTATGGGAAAGAATAAAATCGTAGAGACGTTATGAAACACTCAAGAACGCATTTAATATTTAACACGGGCTAATTAAGAAATCGAAAAGATCACGCACAACGTTTCAAAAAATAAAAAAAACAAACAATTAAAGATGTTTATTGTAAAATTTAAAAATATAATGCTTTTAATTTAATGGAAATAAGAATAAGTTGCTTATTCAAAAAAAAAAGGTAATTTAATTTTTTGATCTTGTATAAGACTGAAAGAGATGTATATTCTTAATAAAATAAGTATTTTGATTTGTTAATTGTTTGCTTTTTTTAATTAAAAAAAGGATGTTTAGCGATTTTCAGTTAAAAACTTAATTCTTAATTTCATGTCCCTAATAATGATCAATTTTATCATTTTTGTTTTATGAAATAATGTCCATTGATGATTCATTTAAATTTTAATTTTTTGATGATAATTTTTTTTAAAAATCTCGCACTCTTTTTCTTTTTTAAAAAAAGATTATATATGAAATTAAAAAAAGGCAATTAACATGATTAATTGAAAATGGTATCGAATCCCTTAAATTCTTTATTTTTCCACAACAATAGTGTCAAGAACTTGACATGACAAAATTAAGTTTAGGAAATATTTATTTCAAAGCCGATTTATTTATAACTTCCAATTACTTTTAGCAAAAAAAAATCAATTGTCTTATAATTAATTGTTCTTTTCGCGTGTCAATTAAACTTTCAGAGGAAAAAGCCTTTCTTTCAACAACGAAAAACTTTTTTATTTTGCTTAGATAAGAAAATATAATAGAACAACAACAATTACAACTTACTTCATTATTTATATTATTTTCAATGTTTTTTCACAATTTTTAAATGCTATTACTTGAAGATAAATTTTGTTTTCTGAACAGTTTCCATACGAAATCATTCTGTTTTGTACAAGGGTTGTTTTATTTTAATACATTCAGGATATACAATAACAGAAAACATCAAATTTGTTAGTTATGTTCCTAGAGGAAAAGTTCTTTTTTTTTTTTAAAAAAAAACTTAAAACTAAAACTACTTACTGTTCGATTGTTTTTAATTTATTATTTGCAGTTTGATAGCTTCTCATAAGATTTTTAACATATTATATTAGTTCTAAATCAAGATTATTTTTAATTTCTTAAAGTTTTAGTTAGCAATTGGTTTAATTTAAAGCATTTAGTAATAAGCAATTTAACACTATTTTGTTTCATTTGTATAATTACATTAGTTTTGATTTATGTTTAGTGTTCTCCTATTATATATATTTAGGGTTAGCAATCTCTTCATTTTGTCTGAATTTCTTCTCTTATTTATTTCGAAGATACAGAGTTCATTAACTGAATTCCGAGCTATTTTTATTTTACTAACTCTATCTGATCATATAAAAATTATTTTCACAAGACATCCATTATTTCTGTGAAATATTTATTAGAAATCTATGACTCTTTTTGAAAATACAATGGATGTTTAAGGGATGTGTTGTGGTCATAGACAGCTATTTTAACAAAATCAACTATAAAAAAAACCCATTTCTACTTATCACAAACAAACAAGGAAATTATTTATTCTATGCTTATTAAACATTTCTAATGTAACTGACAAAGAATTTTTCATCATTTCCTCCTTCGATCAATGAAGTCATGTGCTTGTGTTCTGCATTGATAAATGGATTCTCTTTTGCTGATGAAAGGAGATTCGATTATTATCACAACATGCAAGAATGATAAGAAGAAACATTTTTTTCATCATTCTTCATGCCATGTATTCCAATATAATCAAAATTATCGTAGATCACCCCCCAAAAAAATTCGTTTGTGATAAAGTGCATTACAAATTCTTTTTGAAACACAAAGAAAATAAATTGTTTCAAATAATTTCGAGAAGGGGACAAAACTTTTAACTCTACAATCTTCCTCACCCGTATCATGGCGGGAATTTGTGGTCAATTTTCCTTTCTTCACAAGAAGGATCACTGATGAAATCTGGATTGTAACTAGCGACCAAACTAAATCATGATTTTAGAGATCAACTGAATTGATATTTTGCTCTCTAAACCACAATGCGAGAGGATTCTAAAGACCCATTTCCAACAAAACAAAAAGCATTCTCATAGAAGTGATTTGTGAAATTTTTTTCCCCGTAAACAGTTTTCAACAAACGTAAGCATTCCATTTCGTGGACTTTGTAAAAGATTATCAATGATTTCTTCAGCCCTCATCTCATGATATCCTTCTCAGAGGTAAAGATTTATACATTTTCAAATTGAGACTATCATGAACTTTGATGTTTACCAATTCAAAGCACAGTAGATTAGTCGCATTTCTGACACTTTCGGTTTTACACCTTGTTAAAAATAAAGCATAAAGATTATTCTATTTAATGAGTAATATTGTTCAGTATCCCTCGCGGTAACTGTGAGAAATCAGAAAATAATGATTTTCTAGTGAAAATATGAGATTCTAGAAAATGAGAACGAGTTGAAGAATTAGAATGTTTAAACTAACTAGGTTACTATGGGTAAGTCTTTCAGAAAATTAATTTTCTGTGATCAACTTTCCAATAGAAGATTAATATGCCTGGTAAAATTAGAATTAGCTCACTTTTCTCTTGATATTCGTATAAAATATCTTCTTCACTGTTTTCAAATTCAGCAGAATTAGAATAATAAATATATAAGTAACTTTTGAAAAATAGAATTCTTTATAATTCAAAAAAAGCAGTAAATTTATTCAACTTATTGATACAATAAATTTAAGGTACCATTAGGATTTATTATCAAGATTTAAAAATTGAAGTCAAGGCAATAAATTTCTAATGAGTATCTTACAAGGGGAGGGCACGACTAAGGAAATTCATTTGGGGACGAGACTTTGTGTAATAGGAGTACTCCTTTAGGGTGTTCAATCCTCAATGAAATTCCGCCAAATGGTCAGTTAATTCGGAGAAAATAGCCTTCGAAAGTCATGCTTAGTTTTTATACAATTAAATTTTAATTACCTCCGGGGATGCAATGGTAAAGAACCTGTTTACCGCGTGGCTGGCCAAGGTTCGAGTCGAGCGAACTTTTTTTTTGTTTTATTTAAATTCATTTAATAGGTTTTGCAACTAAGTAAATTAATTTAAAAAAGGTTTATTAAATACTAAATGATATTTTAGATAATTATTTTGTATTTTAAAAAGTAAAATAGTTACCGTAATTATATAAATATTTATATTAGGTTTGGGAAAAAGAAATTCTCATTGTTTTTGCTTGAAATTCAAAACTTTATTTAACATGTTTCGGATTGTCCGATTTTTTTCAAATATGTACCGTTTTGTAGAATAATTTGTTGCCATTTTAAAGATAGCTTCATATTGCCTCTCTCATAGAAGTCTTGGCCTTTATAGGGGAAAAACTATGGCAATCGATTTTCACAATCTTCTTTCGATCCCAATTTGTTATCATTCTGGACGTTTTGCAATGCAAGGAAAAGGTGGTAATCGTTTGGTGCCAGGTCCGGATTATATGGTGGAAGCATTAAAACTTTCCAACCAAGCTCCCAGAGTTTGAATCACTACAGACGTGTGTGGCGGGGCGTTGTCCTGATGGAATACAACATCTCTTCTGTTGGACAATTCTGGCTGTTTCTGGTCAGTCACTAGCTTCATACGGTCCAGTTATTGACAGTAGATATCTGAATTTAGTGTTTAGCCCTACGGAAGCAACTCATAATTAATGATTCTATTCCTGTCCCACCAAATACAAAATAGAACCTTCCTGGATGTTAGTCCTGGTTTGGCCACCGTTTGAGCTGCTTCACTTCGCATTGACCATGATCGCTTTCGCACAATATTGTCGTATGAGACCCATTTCTCATCCCCAGTCACCACCAGCTTAAGAAATGGGTTGATTTCATTCCATTTGGCCAGGGCTTCGCAGATGGCAATTCTATCCATCATGTTTTTTGGTGTTAATTGGTGTGACACCCAAATATCGATCTTCACTTTGAATCTAACTTTGCTCAAATGGTTTAAAACTGTTTTATGGTCGATGTTTAGATCATGGCTACGACTACTAACATGCCGGTCAACTTCTATTATTTCAGCGATTTTATCGACATTTTCGTTGACGGGCGTGGGGCAAGAATGCCTGAACGGAATCGACGAAACCAAAATCGCAAGTAATTAGCTGTTACACTATTGGCACCATAAACACCATTTACAATTTCAGCCGCCTGGCTTGTATTTTTACCTTTATCAAAGAAAAACTGTAAAATGTACAAAATTTTCTCTTTGTTGATTTCCATTTTTACATCCTGTAACTCACAAGTGAATGGACCAAACAAAAAACAGCAAAAGTAATTTTTTAGTGTGAAATGTCACCTTGACAACGAGCATAAATTTGAATTTGTTTGATTGATACTTCACGAGATATCGACATTACAGCCATCTACCGAAAAAATAATGGATTTCTTTTTCCCCAACCTAATATTATATTTTATAAACATAATTATAATAAATAATATTTATTATAAAAATATATTATAATAAATATTTAAATGATATTTTATATAAAAATTAGTTACAAATAGTTTTATTATATGAAATACAATATATTAGAAATAAAATATTATAAAAAAAAATTAGAATATTTATTTATAAGGAAATTATTGTATAATTAATATAATAAAA
>BMAV01025696.1:218993-235406 GCA_019973955.1 Trichonephila inaurata madagascariensis | reverse complement strand
AAGATCTACTCTAATTCGATACGGATTTTGAGAGAACATTGTCGTATATTTGTATACTAGCCAGTAATAAATTATTAACAAGCACCAGATAGGGGTGAAATAAACGTCGAATTTTAACTAATAATAATTCCTTTAAAATTTATGTCAGCCACGAAGGTACCAGGCTTAGAATAAATCAAAACAGGAGTCACATACAGCTATACGATTGGTAATCAAACCCGCCAATTCCAATAACAGTTAATCAAAATTATTTCTTATAAAAGCAAAAAAATTCTCCTTACATTAACAGATTCAACAAATAGATTACTTTAAAAAGAAAACCGAATCTGCATGTATCAGGGCTCCTTCACAAAGTGAGGTTTTCAAATCAAACAAATAATCGATAAAAAAGATTCCCCTAGAGGTTACGTTGAAACGTTTCAAGTACTCGCTACAGTTTGACATACAAAACATGTATTTTTGCGTTTTATTAATATTTAAATTTACTTCACAAAATTTTATTTCTTAAGAATCTGACTCTTAAAAAACTCTCGTGTATGTATACATAGATTCGTTTGGAGGCTAAATTATTTGGGGAACCTTGTGTAGAATTTATTCAAAATTATTCTTTTAAATAAAAGTTTGCTATATTATACTGAAACCCAATCATCACTGAATTGTACGAAATGTAAATTGAGATTGAATCGATTAATTACGTTCCGAAGAGACGTCATACTGTGAGATATTTCATTTCGAACAAAATATTAATTTAGAAAGCAATTAGCAAATATGAAAACTCACTGGGAAATCCTATTTCATGAAATGATATATTTTGGAATCAAGAGAAAATTATTCTCCATGAACGGTACACCTTAATATAATTCCAGGATTTAATTTCAAATTAAGAAAATGATTAAACATTCTGTTTCTAAAGAGATATGTTTTTTTTTCACTAATTGAGGAAATAATTAGCCTTGTAAGCAATGGTATTTGCTTTGAAAATAGTGTTACTTCTCGAATTAAAATTTATCGTAATTTAACACGATAACGAATCTAGTTAACACTCATTAACGAGAAAATTAATATTTGAATTATTTCAATTTTCAGAGAGAATTGGAAGATCCATAGCTTGTTTAAAAATTGTAATTGCTTAGAATAACATTGGATTCAACAACCGTTTATTAATTGCTCTTAGAATTATAAAATTAATTCTCATTACAGCTACCTCATTTTTAATGCAATTTCAATTAGTTTGCACATGCGGTAAAAGGTTAATTTTATGTGAATTGTGTTTGAGTTTTACTATTTCTCGTATAATTATTGCCAACAATTTATTAGTCATTTAATTATTGTAATTAAAATAGGAAATATTTAAAGTTTAATTAGTTGAATTCTTTTTTCAAGAATTCAAGTGAAAGGATTTAGCGCATTATGAGTGGAATTTTTAGTGATTGTTATGAAGTGTAAATAAAACATTAAATATTTATGATGAATTTTTTATTATGAATAGAAAACTATATAGTTAAAGAAATTAATGAGTTTTTTTTTTGTATTTAAATTTTCTTTTAAAAAACACGTAGTTTATTAAACTGATATATTTTTAATTTTTCAAATGCAATACGTAAGTAATAATAATTTGCGATTGAAATGTATTTTCTTTTTCCTAATAATTTACTACTAAAGGTACCAATTGAATGTGACAGGTATGTATATATCTAACACATGCATCTATAGAGATCCTAATACATCTCTGTTTCTCTTATCTCAGACATTTTAAAGAAACATCCTTTTTTCTCTTCAGCTTTAAACAAAAACATAGAAAACAAGTGTCAGCCACACAAGAGAATTCAATGTAGGATTTAGAAGAAGTAAAAATTTTAGAAGAATGCTGACAAAGTAGCTGTTTTGAAGCTACTTCGATCTTATTTTTTCAATGAAATTCAAGAAATAAAACATACTGGAACTATATCTGTTTTACCGTTATTATTATTTGCGACCAATGAAAGTTTGGATGGTGTATAAAGTGTTTTGTTGAAAAATACTTTTGTTTTTTCTGGCTTTATAAAATATATATATATAGAAGTAATATATTCCTATATTTCTCTACGTCAACATTGAAGATAAAATTTCTGATATGATTTGACAGAAAACAATAGTAATTTTAGGTAACTTCTTGGAATTATATGCAACTGAGAAAGTTCTTCTATATTTATTTTAATATTTTGAAATGAATTTTTTATTATAAATAGATCATTTTAATATTCATATTAATTTATTTTCTCTTTATACTGTATTAATTTCAGCACTATTAAAAGTATAAAAAATAGAAAGTTTTTATTTATTTATTTATTTTTGTTTCCGTGTAAAATCATTAAACGTATCTTT
Organism: Trichonephila inaurata madagascariensis; assembly: GCA_019973955.1. Taxonomy (NCBI): domain Eukaryota; kingdom Metazoa; phylum Arthropoda; class Arachnida; order Araneae; family Nephilidae; genus Trichonephila; species Trichonephila inaurata. The sequence goes on along the minus strand of BMAV01025696.1, from coordinate 233,042 downwards.
AAATTCAAATATCTTTAGCATTAACATTTTACAAATACAAAAGTTTATGAAATTCCCATAATTTGAAATACAATATTTTGAACTATTTGTTTGTTTAAGATATATAGTTATTGGTGTAAGTTCTCATAATTTTGAGAATTGTATCAAAATAAACAGAAAAGCCTTTTCCTCCACTTAATTTTTGAAGAAGCATATGTACATTTAAGATTGGAGGCAGTTTAATTCACCAGTGTGAAGAATGGGTATACAAACTTGTTAAATATATTATATGACAATGAAAGTTACTTTTTGAAAGTGATGTGTGTGTGCGAACTGTATAATTGGAAAATAGTAGACCCTTATTTGAGAAAGAAAATATTTCTTATCTAAGCTGGCTTAAGGTGACTTGGTACCCTTTGAACTACTTTCTTCCTTTATGTACTTAAAAATTGCATTTTAAAATTTTATATAATATTTGTATTAAAAAAAATTATACGAGATGAAATTTTTCACATATTCTTCACACAATTTTAAAAATTCAAATTTTTTGAAGAAAATTTGGAAAATTTAAAATCCTACTCCTTCTGTAATTATTAATTTTTTGACCTGAAATATTTTTGTATTATTCTTATTGATGTTATAAACAACTTTAGGGATCAAGTTTACAATAACTTAATTCGTTTTTGAGAGAAAAAAAATAAAATGCTGATATGCATGCTAAAAATCAACGAAAAACCAATATCTTACATTTTAATTTTTTTTTAAAAAAAATGTATTCAGTTTACATCAAAATGGATCCCTAATTCTGTTACATGCTTTATATGCAACACACAGGAAAAAAAACTAAAGTGATTGGTAAATGGTTGTGGAAGGGTACCATTTTGAATGCTAAATGCTAATGTTTCGAAAAACACAAACTGAAAAAAAACCACTTTAAAGTTTATAATTCTGAAAAAGCTTAATAAGCTTAAATAAACTTACAATGCCACTTTAAGATATTAGTTATATATTTTTCTTTAAAATGATTGCATTTTCGTATTTTTTCAACCCATACATTTTTAGAAATGATCGATTTTAAGAAGGTATTAATTGCCCAAGAAAATTCAAGAAAAAAATTAAAACTATTTTTTTTTCTATCACGACAGAAAGTTTAGTTTTATTCTTCACATAATATTGAAGTATTACATTTGTCTGAAAAACATATCAGGAATAAGAACTAAAATTATGATATTATTTATATAAAATGCCTTAATTCAAAAATTTTACATGCACACATTTCACAAAGAAGAAAAATTACATTACTGTATTGCCTCGGAAATATTCTGCTTTATATATTACATATTTTTATGGTTATTATTTCTCTTTATAAAGTGGATTTTTTCCTCATAACACTTTTTTTTAGCTTTTATTTTCTAAAAAGGGTGTGTGGCCGAATTGCCTAATTTGTTTTCAAATGAAGTTTTATTCAAACTTTCCGACTTGCACAAATGATATATCAATAGAAAGATAATAATGTAAGGAAGGAGAAATAAAAATAAAAACGATAGGTTCGTCATTTTTGGGGTATCAAGTCCTCTTAAAGAAGATATTTGTCACATGTGGATAGTAGCACCTCATCATTCAATCTATGAACCATTTTAATTTTTGCTTAAGAGTTGACCCATCTTCAATACATAACTACATTTAAAATTAAGATACCTATCAGATGGTTTTGTAAACTGAATTTAACTTATTTATATGCAAGCTTAATATATATGAAATATTCGGAAAATTCTTGGCTTATGCATAGAAATGTACGGTTAAAAAAATTTTAGTACGAGTGTGCAACATATACATAAGTTTAATGAACTGTGCGCCCTTTCAGTTTCAATAAAATAATTACCTAATAATGAATTGTTAGTCAAAGTAAAATATAATGTCCAAATCTTAGAATGTAAATCTTTAAACGTTTTGCATGCAAAAAAAAAAAAAAAAAAAAAAATATTACACAAGAAGTGTGACATTAATATGCGTTGTGTCCTTATTTCAGGGGTTCTTAAACTTTCGACCACCGATCTCCTCCCTGACTCCCACATCATATGACTAAGTACATTGTAGAGATTCCTATAAAATTGCAAACAATAATATTAATAATAAAAAACTGATTATTTCCTAATCGAGGTACACGTTCTAGTAGAGTTTTTTCATTGGGGGTAATAAGGGGACTAATCATTTGTGCAAGTCGGAAAGTTAGTTGAATAAAACATTATTTGAAAACAAATTAGACAATTCGGCCACGCCCCCTTTTTAGAAAAAAAAGCATTATTATAAAAAAATCCATTTTATAAAGAGAAATAATAACTATAAAATAGAATGTGTAATATATAAAGCAGAATATTGTATGTATTAAGCATAAATTACATAATATAAAGCACACATTATAAAGCATAATAATGTAATTTTTCTTCTTTGTGAAATGTGTGCATGCAAAATATTTTGAATTAAGGCATTTTATATTAATAATTTCATAGTTTCAGTTCTTATTCCTAATATGTTTTTGATACAAATGTAATTCTTTAATATTATGTGGGGGAAAAAAGAACTAAACTTTCTGTCGTGAACGAAAAAAATTTTGCTTAACATTTTTCAAGCATTTTCGTGTGATTATACCTTCTTAAAATTGATAATTTATAAAAATGTATGGGTTTAAAAAAATACAAAAATGCAATTATTTTAAAGAAAAATATATAACTAATATCTTAAATTGATATTTTAAGTTTATTTAAGCTTATTATAATTTCTTTTTCATAATTATAAACTTTAAAGTGGTTTTTCTTAGTTTGTGATTTTCGAAACATTAGTGCATTCAAAATGCTACTCCTTCCACAACTACTTACCAATCACTTCAATTTTTTTCCTGTGTGCTGCATTTAAAGCATGTAACAAAATTAGGGATCCATTTTGCTGTAAACTGAATAATTTTTTTTAAAAAAATTAAAATGTAAGATATTGGTTTTTCGTTGATTTTTAGCATGCATATCAGCATTTTATTTTTTTTTCTCAAAAACGAATTAAGTTATTGTAAAATCGATTGTTAAAGTTGTTTATAACATCCATAAGAATATTGCAAGAAAATTCAGGTCAAAAAATTAATAATTACAGAAGGAGTAGGTTCTTAAAATTTTCCAAATTTTCTTCAAAAAATTTAAATTTTAAAAATTGTGTGAATAATATGTGAACCATTTCATCTCGTATAATTTTCTTGAATAGAAACATTATATAAAATGTTAAAATATAATTTTTAAATACACACAGAAATAAAGTAGTTCAAAGGGTAACAAGTCTTAAAGATCTAATCTATATTGGCGCATTTCTCTCCAGTTTTCCCTGAAACCTTTAGGAGTCTGTTAAAGAGGGTAACCTTAACATTAAATGGAGAGAAACCTTCATAGACTCTATAAAAATTCACTGTGGACCCCTGGAGGCCAGCGGACCACAATTTTAGAAATGCTGCCTAATGTGCTATATGAATTACAATGGAACATTAATATCCATGTGTTTTTTCCCACTTGAAAATTGAAAAGTGTATCCAGTTTACATTCTATCATTAAAGTATCCGACTGCGTTCGGAACCGTTATTTTAAAACAGAGCATAAATGGATAGTTTTAATGATATTTAGTGTCACTTATAGATTAGAGAATACATGTATAAAATTGTTTTAAGGACATTTGACAAAAAATTGATTAAATACAATATTTCATGTTCTCCTTTTGTGAAAAATTCTTCTATGATAATAATATTTTGCCTGTATATAGCTCAGATCTCCGTACAGAGGCTCAACTAAGAATTTTGAAAAATTTACATTATTTTCAGAGTTACAACCCATTGAAATAATTATCGGATTTTTTTTCTTAAAATTCCTCCCCTCTGTTGTCGTAAAACATTGATAAACCCACTTCTAAGTTATATATTTAAAACATTCTAGTTGAACCTCTGTACAGAGGTCTAAGCTATATAAAGGTAAAATATTATTATAATAGATGCATTTTTTGCAAAAGGAGAACAGTCTGAAAATGGGTCATTCTATTTTCGGTCAAAATATTGTACTTAAATAATTTTTTATTGTAATACTATTCTTAAAACAATTTTATATACATTTTCTAATCTATGTGACACTAAATATTCTAAATATTATCCATTTATACGCTTTTGCAAAATCACGGTTCTGAACTTAGTCGGATACCTTAAACACTAAGGTGAAGATACTAATTTATGCATTAACCCAATTCCTTTTCTACCTCTTCTGAAGGTTACAATCGTTTTGTATATGTAAACCCTTCATCAACTCGAGTAAATGTATTTAATTTTTACTCCAGAAAATTTCAGGACTTTATTATTTATTGTAAATGATTTTTTTCTTTGTCTAGTTCCTCCTGAATCTTCCCCTCTGATCTATGGCGAGGTAACAGAGTATGGTGACAATCTTACAGTGCGTTGCTCTTCGGCTAAATCCAAACCTGCTGCCAACCTAAGTTGGTACGTCAACGACGTTCTGGTAAGATAGCATTCAAGTTCTCATAACATTTCCTTTACTTCTAATGCTTTTTAAATTCATTAAATCATTAGAAAGTAAAAAAAATTCCAACTATATATATTTTCATGCCTTAATGTATAACCTCCGAAATAGCTGCAATCAATCGAATTAAATGTGAATTTATTTTTTAAAGAAACTAAAGCAGTATTGTTTTTTATATCTCATTTCGAAATTAATTATTCAATACTAAAATCGCACATTATCTTTTCTCTAATGGATAAAACTAGATTGGTTTTGTAAATTTAAATCCAAAACAAGAAATCTGAAGAAAGATTTCTTTCTGGGAAAAAAAGTTTTTTATTAAAAAAACCGAGAAAAAAGAACCCTGTTTGTCAAGGACGAGAAACTGAAGACATTTCAGAAAAAGGAGTTTAATGGCATACATATAGAAATCACACACATTGCGCTTACAGAAACACCCATAAATACTGGTATTTGGAAGGAAAGGGGAAATTTACTTGGGGGATGAATCGATACTCCTGAAAAAAGCCCGTGCAACGCCGGGCTAATCGGAGGGGAACACACACGTCCGACGGGCAAAGACGAAGAAAATTCTAAAAAAGGAATTTTAAGGCCAACATATAGAAATCACACACAAACCAAGAAGTACCGAATATGAGATGGCAAGAGGTTATTTCCATTGGCAAAAAGTTATGCACTCGAAAAGGCCCATTCAACGCCGGGCCATGCATCTAGTTGGTATAATATTATTCATAGTTTTTAAAAGCCTCATCTTTATTTGATATCATACATATAACAATTTTATAATAGAAGGTATTATTTCGTCATGCATTGTAGAGCCTAGTTAATTTATATGGTTGTTATTAATTATGAAACGTGTCATTTTTTAAAAGAAAAAGAAATTATTTCCAAATTTGAAACTTCACAACAAGATAGTTTTCTTCCCATTTCAAGTTGTTACGCACCTTTTGGATGTTTATTTCTGTTAATGTTTTGTGTTCTAAGACAAGTTTCATTCTTTAGTCCCAAATAGCAATGGTTTTCTTGTTATTAAAATCTTTGTTTAGGTTTTTAAAAACAATTCATACATTCAACGTTTTTCCTTAAACCTGTATTTTTTTTAAAACTTTATATGTATGTGATAGCAATTATTATTCAAATTTCTACAAATTATTTTTATACATAGAAAGTAAGTCATTAAAATAAGTATCATATTGAAAAGGTACAAATGCAAACTTTAACAGCAAAAACACTTGTAGAACGCGCGAATAATGTTTTTTTTAAAATTAAAACAATACTCTCTGTGATTTAATTTTATTATTTAATTTACCTCTCCCCTTCTCTCCTGAAAAATTAGGATTTATTTACTAGTAAAACATCATAATATATTTAAAAATAAAAAATAAATAAAATAGATTACGATTTTTTCCCCCCCAAATCCAAGAAGTAAAAAGGAGGTATCAAGAAACTGATATTTGGTATTTTGCGGAGATGTCACAGATTTCTATTTCCTCAAATCCTGGCTTCACCACAACAAGTTGTAATCTATCAATTTCCTTCGGAAATATTCAAAATTTCGATTTCCTTCACTTTTTTTAATACTAGGAAACTAAATTGAATTTTTTGTGCGTTATTTCGAAAAAAAGTAGTAGATAATTTATTTATAAGTCGATGAATACTGTATAAAACTAAGATTGTAAATAGTAAACAGATGAGAATTTTGACAAATCATTATTTTTCTGTGCATATAAATTAACTGCAATGCTTTGTATTTTACATTTATTCTTAAAGTTTTCAAAGTTTGTTTTAGCATCTTTCAACAGAATGTTTTGCTTTTTCTGTTCTCATTATCACTACCACTTTTATCCAGCAATTTTTGATGTGTAAAATCTTTCCTCTCGCTTGCTGGATATTTGTTGTAGTGATTCGTGAAAAAGGGACGGAAATTAGTAACAAGAAGTGACGTAAGCGTGCGCTATTTGATTTGACCAATGAGAGCGCACACTATTCCTCGGACGAGTTTTAACGTATGCTGCGGCAAACCGGATGTGTGGTTCTGGTTTTAGAAAAACAAACTATCACTCGCTTTACATGATATTGAGTGTGAGGAAGCGCACGCAAACCTCTCGTTATTTTAAAATACGATTTACTGTTTTAATATGATTGTAACTGTTTTTTTTTAATGTTGTTCAGTTTGAATTGGAAATCCATGAAATAAAAAATTGGACTGAGCTAACCGAAGTAGTAATTCTTTGATTACAGTCTTTACAAGATTCCAATTCTTATTCAGGATAAACTTACTTATTAATAATTATATTTACTGTTAAGCTTCTGACAAAGTTCATTATTCTTAATAAAATACGACTACGTAATATGTAATTATTTGAAAAAATATTTTAGTACGTGTCTTTTTCATACTTTCAGGTTAATTCATGTCACTGTCAATATAATATTTTTAATTGTGATTAAAAAGTTTTCTCGATTAAAAATTAAACATTTACTAAGCTAATTAAATTTCCCTGATTTTTTGATTTGCAGAGATGGGTAAATCCAGAGCAGAATATATGCGAAATCCAACTCCAGTAGTTTTTTTATATTGCTAAAGTTAGCATTTTAAAAGATTCGAATTCTAAAACTTGATTTCGTTTTCTTACTCCACTTCGAAAATACCAGCAAGTCTTATTCCTGATAAGCTTATATCCTTACGCGCTTGATGTGTAACATCTTTCCTCTCTCTTACCGAATATTTGTAGGAGTGATTTTTGAGAAAAGGGACAATAAAAAAAAAAAAAAAAACCGTGAAGAAAAATTAGAAACTGGAGGAGTACAGCCGAAAACAAATTTGCACATAATTAAATATTTTTGATAAAAAATTGTATTACTCCTAAATAAAATTTTCATTAATAATTATTCAACAGAAAATTATTTCCAATTATACTCGATTCAAAACAATATTCAGTCTCACTCAAAATCATGAGAAACGAGTGATAGTTGGTTTTTAAGAGTAGAACCATCTTCGGTATATGGTAACAGTACAAAATGCAGGAAATCTTTAATTTTTTTAACCGTTTGATTCGGAGAAATGTATATGACCACCGAAATCCCTGTTTGCCCATTTTCAAGTCTATTGTATCCACTCTTCCCCAAATTGAACAAGAATAAATATCTTTGATAAAAAATTGAATTTCATTACTCATTGTATTAAATAAATAAATTTTTCATTAACGATATAATTGTTCGATAGAAAATTATTTCCAATCATACTCGATTGATTTCTTTCAGGATTTAAATTACTATTGCTTATTTACCACGATAACTTCTTAGATGTTACACATCACATGTCACTACTGTAAGGCTCGTTTCTTTTTTTTAAACTTAAAATGTTGAGCCTCCTGAAGCTGATTGAGTGGCGGTGTTGTTTAGAAGCTGACTTTGGACCGAGATTAACACGAAAACTTGGGCGTACAAGTCATATAATTTTTATGGTGCAAAACATCGACAGCGTGCATGTCGTATGATTATGCAGCATGTTAAAGACCCCTTAAGTGCCCGTTTGGCTTGGATGCTATCGGGAAAATTAAATTCCTAGTACAATTTCACATCGTCAGAGCTCAGGTGCCTTCCTCTGCTGTGGAAATTGGACTTCAAAATTGAACTGTGATATTTGATATCTATCAATATGATGTCACACTAAAAATTGATACGAGCTCCGAGGAAATGTAATTGGCCTGCAATGGAGATTATCCCTCCCCAGCTCCATTTGAAAGAAGAAAAAAAATGTAACCTAATGAAACATCAGTGATCTAATGAATTATTAGCCATCAAACCGTTAAATTTCATTTAGTTACTTTGAAGACTTTATTAATTGATTATATTTTAAGATAAATCGAAACTAAAAAAATAACATTTTAAATCATCAATTTTGTTGCCTCAAATGTATTAAATAAATAATGTATATCAGTAGAATTTTTTATTTTGATGCAACAATATTCAAGGAAATTTTAGTTATATGTATACTTTAAATGGTTCGTAATAAATCAAAAGAGAAATATACTTTATACTTTATTACTTTTTAAAATTTAATATTTGTTAGATTAGGAAACTCTTATTTTTTTTATTTTATTTTTTTTTATATACTTTCATAAAGAGTGGTAACAATTAATATGAATATGTATGTACAAATGACAGAATCACAATATTGACAAAAAAGAAAGCAATTTTACTTGCAATTTTCCATTTTCCTTTCTATATAGGTTCCTGGACAATTATTTTTATTTGTTACTATTTCTTCACGAATTAAATTTAATTATTCCAATAAAATAGTATTGTAAAAAAAATAACATTCTTAGAAATTAGGCCGTCCTAGGTGGGATGCGAAATCATGACCTTTGGATTAGAAGTCCAAAGCACTATCCATTGCGCTACAGGGACAGAATGAGCTATTTACCTTTTTATACATAGTGTAGGACTATTATTTTTGTTTGTTATTATTTATTCACTTTTTAATTAAATTAAAAAATTCATATTTGAAAAGATGTATTAACATCAAGTGTCATCTTCTACAAGTTAAATATAATGTATTTGAAATTCAATGAACGAATAGAGAGTATTTTATTGAGGATAGAAAATGTGAACATACATACATACCATACATACATACCATACATAACATACCATCATAACATACCATACATATCATACATAACATACTATACATACCATACATAACATACTATACATACCATACATAACATACATACATACATACCATACATAACATACCATCATAACATACCATACATATCATACCATACATAACATAATACATAACATACCATACATACCATACCATAACATACCATACATAATGGTGGAATAAGAAATAGTTCGATATTTTCTTATACCTGACTTGTTGTTATTTAACTCGTTTAAGAAACACCATCTCTTGCTGCACGTGGAATAATTTACTAATTTCTTATTAATTGAATTGGCCTGAAAGGAAATAGTGTATCGAAGCAAAAGACAACCACACACGAACGAGTTAAAAGAACTGTTTATTTACGCAAAGGAATATTAAAATGGAATGCGCAGCGCACCATCTGTGGACTGTAAGATTAAACACATACCATACTATACATACATTATATATATATATATATATATATATATATATATATATATATATATATATATATATATATAGGGAGAGAGTGAACTAATAGTAGTACTTGAAAAAGAGAAAAATATAAGGGTTTTAAAATTTTACGAGTATACGATAGGTTATTTATTTTGTTGAGTTTAAAAGTATTTGTGATTCATAATAGTTACTAATGGTAGTAAAAAAGCTTTCCTTTATGAAATGTAGGTAGTATACATATTTAGCACTCTCATATCTATGATTAAATGCTATGCTAAGTCGCGTTTTTGATGCTACGTTGCAGACAAAAAAACTTTTACAATTGTTCTAATAATTTATTTTAATTTTTATATTTTTTAACTTAATCAAGATTTTGCTTTTGTTGAACGTGATATCAGGATGCTATACGCTGATTACTACAGTTACACTTAATTAAATACGAATAGTTTATCTTTAAAAGATTCTGATTAAAAAGTTAAAAATATAAGAAATGTATTTATTTGCATGTCTTGGAAACTTGTCCGCCCGAAAAGCGAGTTTTTCTATGGCTTTTATTTTCGTCAATGCAGGTGATTTCTCATTCTTAAGCTTACTTCCCTACTTTTAGATACTTTCATACATATACAGGGTATTTCCGAATGCTGTGTACAAACTTGGAGGGGAGGTAGATAACATCCTGAGGAACCATAATTATATCGGAAAGAATGGGCAGAAACCTAACCCTAACGCAGTGCTTCTCTAAGTTTCAATATTTGCTACCCAATATTCAATCATAATTTTCATCGCACCCCCATCCATACCATAACAATCTGTTAAATTCAATTGTACTATACTTTGACGCTAAAGCTACAATACGACTTTAACCTTTTAGGTGTCACCGGCGTATATAAACGTCTCTCTCAGCGAAAGCATTAATTGCTCCTGACGTATATATACGTCTTTCCAACGTAAGATTTTTTTCTGTGCACTGCTATTCGTAAAATTATTCTAAAGGCTTTGGCATGTAGTAAAAAGACCTTGACAGTGTTTGTGAAGGATTTACTTATTTCAAAGGATTTTGCTTATTTATTCCTTTTCTCTCCCCTCCCCCAATGCATCACATACGCGGCCTACGTTGAAAACGGAGGCATTTTGGAGTGAATCGTGTAACTTTTAATCGGATTAATTATAGGATTAATTATAAACCGTACACATTATCAGGATAAGTGTTGATTTTTATATATAATTTTACATATGACAAGCCCATGGGGTCACTGGTAATTATTAAAATTGTTCTTAACTTACTTTTGCAAATTAATTATAAAATACAACATGCTGTACAGATACAGTATTATAAGATAAGTGTATTATATAAGTGTAAATATGTATTTTATTTTTACTATGCCAGAGAGTTTTAGTTTGTTTACTCTCTGTAAATCAACATTTTTTTTTAAAAAAAAATCTTTTGTTTTCGACTTTTTAATAGGCACGCGCCCCCCTCGTAGACTTATCACGCCTTCCTAGGTCGGGCGCGCCCCACAGTTTGAGAAACGCTGCCGTAACGAGACCAAGAGATACAAAGACAGTAAGGTCACAATGCAGAATGCAGAGAAAAACGTTTTATTAAAAAATAGAAAACAACAATACAAACAATAATAAATTAAAAGTATGATATTAAAGCACCACAGGAGGTGTTTGAAGTTGCTCCCATTGGCATGTATGCACGCATGACACCAACGAGGCATGGATTGGTGGACATGTTTGAAAATATCCGGTGTTTCACAAATCATAGCAGCAGCGATGGATATTCATGCCACCAGGTCATTTCAGAATTTACGGACGTGCCGTTAATCATGGCTCTGAAAGGTCCATGTTCCACCAGGTTCTGATGCAACCGAGAGTTCAACCCTTTAACTATCAACGTGTGCGGTACTTATAAGTACCACTCACTTTAAAATAACATAGAATAACCAATTTTACAAATATTCAGACAATACTTAGCAGGAATATTCTTTGAAATCCATTAGTCCAAGATATATGGCAGCACGGGTTCTATGATGAGTATTTCAGCGGGGAAGGCGAATAGTTTTATAGCAGAAATTGCGTTTTCAGCTGACGGCGGTTTTAGTGAACTGCAAAGATTATCATTTTTGTCCCTAAGAAATAGTTAATGCCAAAATTTAAGTGTCTTATTTTTTTGTATGTTAATGAGGACCTTAGAAAACGATTTGACTCTTTATTTTAAGTGAGCAGTGTTAATTTTACAGTGAAATATTTTTATTTAATTAATTAGTTCTAACGGATTAAATTTCTCAAAGTTGAGTATTTTGTTTATTTATATCCTTTAATTTTCAATGTAGTGATCCAAAAAACAATATTGCATGAGAAAAACTGTACTAAATCATAATGCGGTACATAAAGAGTTAAGTTTGATGATTCAGTTGCCGCCTCGTTGGATATCTTTCCCCATACAGCCGAACAGCAACACGTACGTTTCCGTTGGCTAGATCGTAGATTAAGTGGATATCCGCTAACTTGGCGTTCGTATAACGTTTCATGCTCATCGCACAGTGTCCGTGTCTGAAATAACGAAACCACATGTTCCGATCTTGCGAGCTAACTTACAGCGCCACCTATAGCTTTCCACCCATGCTTTCCTAGGTAGTTATGGCTCCTCACGATGTTCTCTTACTCCCCTCCAAGTCTGTACATGGCATTCGGGGACACCCAGTATACTATAAATACTTGTATAGTGTTAGGCTTCATAGATGTAGTTATCTTTCAAAAGAAGATGTAGAAATTAAAATTTTTATCCTAGCCTTAAACATGAAAAAATATTTATTAAAAATCAATAATGTACAGACTATCAATTTAATATTAACGTTCTTTTCCAGCAACTTAAGAAATACTTTACACTTTTCAAAAACAAAATTTAAAAAAAAAAGAATTTCATTGTTGTAAAGAATTGCTTGCCAAAGAGATTTTTTTAGATCACGTTTTAGAAATTAACCGAAAAAATAATATAAATTAGATTGAATATTATTCTCTCTCTCATTTTCTGTTAAATATTGTGTATACTCCATACGAGAAATGTCCATTCAATGAAGGTTATTTTAAAAGGAATTTGTGTATTTCCAGTTATTTCCCAGTTTTTTTTTTTTCATTTCACTGATCTGTGTATCTTTTTCCCGGAAATAAATGAACACTATAAGCATTTTGCATATGTGTTAAAGTAAACAGCTCTAATCACATATTAAAAACTGATAAATGTATGGTAAATAAATATTTTATTCTCGAAAAAAATTTACAATATGAAATAGAGTCTATTATATGTTCCTAATTTCAAATCATTAGTTCTAGCAAAATTCTCTAATGAACATTTAAAATTCTTTTGAAAGACGGAGTCTACGTGAGTTAGCAATATGTTACTCAACGTTAAGTCTTTATTTAATTAGATTACATAACACATTTAAAATATTGTAGTTCTGAAAAATGTGTGTAAATATATAATTTAATTCGTTAATATATGATTCCATTGTTCAATATGTATGCATTGATATGTAAATGGATTCAATGCTTTAAGATTACAATATGAAAAGAAATTCTCTCGAGACATGCATTAATTTAAATTTTAAGTAAATTCTAAATCAAACATTTCTTTTTAAATATAGATAATATTTGCTTTTATAAAACAGAAATAGTAAAGAAAGCTAAAAAATTTATATTATTAAAACCAGGATTATATTTTATAGAAATATTTTTTTGTATCTTATTATAAAAATTAATTTTATTTTTTTTTTTTTTTTTTTTTTTTTTTTGAAAAGAGAGTCAGGTTTTCTTTTTATGAGTTATTTCACTCAAAATTTTAAAAAAAGATTTTTATAGATTTTGTTAGATTTCATAAGCAGCCGCCGCTCATCCAGTATAGTGGTAAGTGACGCTAACTGCGGTGCTGTAGGGCTTGGGTTCCAATCTCGGAGAAGGCATGAATGTTTGTAAATGTATTGTGCTTTCGTGGCATATAGACAATAAATATTCGTTGAGTCCCAAGTTCTATCTTAAGGGGAATCAAGGGAAAGGGAGGTAGAAGACCCCTGTCGTTATCCGTGCTCAAAGCTACGGATAATGATATGCGTACAACTAGCCCTTTGCCACGATGAATTTCGTGGGTCTCGATCTAAAGCAGGGGTGGGATGACTTTTCCAGGGTGCGAGGTACTTCTAATTTTTTTCAAGCTCTTGTGATCCCCCCAATGCCCGCGCCCCAACGAGGGCAGGGGGGGGGGTCCACTTGTCCGGACCCTCCCCAATACTCCTTAATTTTTTTTCCAGATTGATTATAACTCCATGTATATAGTAGGGAGGTTAATTAAGTATTTGTTATTAATATATTTTTAATGCTGATTATTTATTTAGTCAT
>BMAV01025696.1:191242-211996 GCA_019973955.1 Trichonephila inaurata madagascariensis | reverse complement strand
ATATCACTACAAGGCCCATAACAACCAAAAACCTCACGTAGGCTTCTAGAATCTCATTACTATATCATTGTATGTTAACAGTACCCGAATAGAAGTGATGTACAACTGCCCAACACTATGCCACAACACACAATGTTTCGTTTGTCACGAAATGTGCTTAGAAGGGACGAAAGCGAGCTTCAATTTCTCTCCAGGTTAACACTCGACGAGAATCACTTTGTCGGGTACATTTCGAATAATCGCTGAAAAAAATACGCCCCCAGTCTTGTGGTGTCCACGACTGTGATATTTTCAACTCCAGAATATCCGGTCTTTCCTGCTGGATGATGTCAAGTGGAAGCATCAGTCTGGACGTCGTGCGCAAAGGCTAACCTCTGCAAGGTGGCTGTAGGCTGTTTGCCTGGAATTTCTTCTTCCAGACACAGCAGCAAGGTGACGAGCAAGCTGAGAAGCCATTGTCCACCTTTGTCGTCTTGCACTTAATGCCATGTAACGATTATGCATATAAGTCGATATTCTGTGGCAACTTCGGACGACCATACTGGTACAGTGCCATTTGTTTGGAATTTCCATTACTGGAAGGCCACCTTTGGGCTACATGTATCCATCGATCCCCCTCCGTTTGATATTGGCTAGCTTTAAGCCTGGTAATGTCTTTCCTTTTAAATGAATTATCTAAACAAAGGGTTATTCAATTGTGGTTTGTGGACAGACGGGGAGTCCGCACCGCTTTTCTTGGGGATTTGCGAAGGTCTCTCATTTAATGTTAAGATTTCACTCTTTTACAGACTCTAAAAGGCCTCGTGGAAAAAAATTAAAAGATGTGCTACCACAGACTAGGTCACTAAATTATCCGCAATGAAAATTTATAACAGAACATCTATTTCTATCAATAATGTTTAGTTTTTTTCATTGTTAGCAACTACATAGCGATTACTATAACGTAATATTCTTAAAAAAACAATAGAAACACATTTGCAAAGCTTAAGGTATCCGACTACGTTCGGAACCGTGATATTAAAAAAGCGCATAAATGGATAATTTTCGTGATATTTAGTATCACTTAGATTAAAATACATGTATAAAATTGTTTTAAGGACATTTTGACAAAAACCATTATTTAAATACATTATTTCAGCAAAAAATTAACAGAATAACTTTTCTTCAAAATGTTCTCCTTTTGTGAAAAATGCTACTATTATAATAATATTTTGCCTGTATATAGCTCAAACCTCTGTGCAGACGCTCAACTATGAATTTTGAAAAATTCACATTATTTTCAGAGTTACAACTCATTGAAATAATTATCGGCGTTTTTTTCTTAAAATTTCTCCCCTCTGCTGTCGTAAATAATGGATAAACCCTCTTCTAAGTTATACATTTTAAAAATTCTAGTTTAGTCTCTCTACAGAGATCTGAGCTCTATACAGGCAAAGTATTATTATAATAGAAGCATTTTTCACAAAAGGAGAATATTTTGAAACTTGGTCATTCAACGTTCTTTTTGTCAAAATATTTTGTACTTAAATAATTTTTTATTTGTAATACTACTCTTAAAACAATTTTATGTACATTTTCTAATTAAGTGACATTAAATATCATAAATATTATTCATTTAAACGCTTTTCAAAATTAGAGTTCCGAACGTAGACGGATACCTTAAGAACTGAATTCATAGAGAGAAAATACGACAGCAACTACATCCATTTCGATTTTTTAATCGAATTCATTTATCTTAAAAATAAGTATATAAAGAGACCTCCAGGAAAAGCGTAGAACCAAAACTTAGACCGCAGATTTCAAATATTACACCTGGTATAACAACACTTGTAAAAGAAATGCATCACCATCTTCAGTAAAATATATAATAAATACAGTTTAGTACATTATTTATTTATTTGAGTTTAATTATTTTGTAATATTTTTAATTAGATATTTGCTGTTTTCTTAAATGGTAAAAAAGGAGTGTTTAAAAAGTCTGTATAATAACAGATTCAGTTTTAGGATTATTGAGGAACCACTCTGTCATGCGTTGAGAGTAAGGGAGAGGAGTTCTCTCAAAATCTTGGATCAATATTCCTGATGTCAGGCTGATTATATAAAAGGGGTCCACGGCGATCAAAAGTTTAAGTACCGCTTATCTAAACGATTATGAGAAGTCATTCTTACTATAAACAGACTAACTCAGTGCTTCTCAAACTGTGGGGTGCGACCCTCTTGGGCGGCGTGGCAACTGTACGAGGGTGGCACGAGCATATTGAAAAGTCAAAAACAAAAGATTATTTAAAAAATATTAATTTACTGAAAGTAGACAATCAAAATACATTCTGACATAATAAAAAATAAAATAAACATTATACTGATATATCATATTTATAAATGTATCAGTGATACAAAATGTATATTATTATTAATTTAACAATCCTAATTTAAGAAAAAGTTTATTATTTACCAGTGACCCCATAGACATTTCATATATGTAATTAAAAACAAAAATTAACATTTATCATAATTTGTCCGGTTTATATTTTTTCCCATAACTTCCGATTAAAAGTTAAACGATTCGTTTCCTAATGCCAAAAGTTTTCCACGTAGGCACGCGTATGTGATGTATAGGGGGAGAGGAATAAAGATGAGCAATTAATCTGAAATAAGTAAATCCTTCGCAAACACTGTCAAGGTACTTTTATTGCATTCCAAAGCCGTCGGAATAGTTTTATTGATAACACTGCACAGAAAATATCATTCTTTGGAAAGACGTATATATACGTCCGAGGAAATAAACGCTTTGGCTTAGAGAGTCGCTTATATACTCTAAAGGTGCTTAAGAGGTTAAAGTCATTTTGCAGTTTTAGGTTCAAACTACAGTATAATTGAATTCAATACATAGTTATTGTATGAGGGAGCACGATGAAAATTATGATTGAATATTGGGTCGCGTATATTGCAATTTTGAGAAGCACTGGACTAACTTGTTTGTTTTGATGCAATATTCACAAAACTGGTGGCTATATTCCCATATGCTTGAACGGTCTTAATCCAGTAGTTCTGCAATAACTAACGGTTAACGCAGCGCTTCTCAAACTTTCAATACTTGTGACCCAATTTTCAGTTATAATTTTTTTCACTGATCCCCTCTTCCCCATCCAAGCAATAGCAATGTATTGAATTCAATAAAAATGTACTTGGATGGAAATCTACAATCCGAATTTAGTTACAAACCGTACAAATTATCAAGACAAGTATTAAATTGTTTATATTATTTTATACATGACAAGCCCATGGGGTCGCTGGTAATTGATAACCTTGTTCTTAACTTGGCATTGTTAAATTAGTTATCAAACACAGTGTGCAGTACTGATACATTTATAAGCATATTATATCAGTGCAAATGCGTATTTATTTTTTATTGTGTCAGAATGTATTTTGTTTTGTTTCCTTTCAGTAAATTAATAATATTTTTAAATAATTTTTTATTTTCAAATTTTTGATATGCTCGCGCCCCCCTTGTTGGGTTATTATGCCCTCCTGGGGGGCATCCCGCAATTTGAGAAACTCTGGGTTAACAATATCTTTTCTTAAGGTTGAAGTTGTACTACCCGTTCTTTAAAATAAATAAATTACAAACGAAGAAAAAAAATTATCAGTTTTATTGGGCGCATTTTAAAATTATGATGAAAAAAACATTTGTGACCTTAATTTCGGGCATGAGTATTTATCGCCTATTGTTAAATAAATTAATTTTACATGTATCACGCATGTATTGCAAAATATTGATAATTTAATTCAAAAACAATTTTTTTTTTAGAATTTTTAATTAAAACACAGTATATCATGGTATTTATTCAATTAATATCTTCTGAAAATTCAATTAGAAAAAGGTTTTTGTGCAATATTTATGTGTTAAATATTAACATTTAAATATTTGTATGTCTGAAACTTCTTACAATAACGTTCTGTAGCTTTTAATTTATTAATAGTTATATTAAATTGAGAATTCCAATTCAGAATTGAGAGAATTAATTGAGAATTTCAATTCAAATACTTGTTTATATATCCTTAAAAATTGTTAAAAATTCTCGAAAGTTTCTCGATATGTAATTTCATATTTGTCAGAGAGTTAACATTACAAAGCGAATTTTTCTAAAATGTGAAAAAAAAAAATGAGAAAAGGAATTACGCGAAACACATTGAATAATTAATTAGGCTCAATTTCTTCCAAAAATATAATATATATAATGTAATATTTATTAACAAACGAAACATTCTGAAATTTACAAATTGTACCTCTAAAGTAACCGAATAACTGATATGGATACAGAAGTACTAGAAGGTAAAATAATATAAACACACTAATTCTTACAAAAGGAGTATAAGCTTAAGTTAAGTACGAATTTAGGTATTTAATTCACATCGAAAAGAACACGGAAATAATAGAGTAGTGTGGTATCAAAAGATTACATTCCATTCTTTGTTCGAGTAAATGAACGAAAGATTGCTATCTCCTATCACAGACTCGTGATTCAAAGATACTCTTTTTTATATCAACAAATATCTTTGCAACGGGATGTTCTAGGATCCTATGCATTTAACGTATTCATGTTTCTTGAGGTAATGAAATTCATTAGACTAATGTAAAGCGAGTGCGAAAGGTCATTCAAAAGTTTTGTTGTTATATGCATTTTTATACATTTGCTTTTAACGCAACTGATTGTTCTACAAATTTTGCATCTTGCACATCTAATCTCACTGTTGAAAATATCTGAAGATCATATGCCAATTATCAGGCCATTTTTTCATTAACATTAGGGCTAATTAAAATACAAAATGTATCGTGATTGCTTGATTGATTTTTTAATTAAAGTAACCGACTACGTTCGGAACCGTGATTTTAAAAAAAAGAGTATAAATGGATAATTTTTAAGATATTTAGTGTCACTTATATTAGAGAATACATGTATAAAACTGTTTTAAGGACATTTTGACAAAAAAAATTATTTAAATAAATATTTCTGCAAAATATTAACTTGGAATAACCTTTTTTCAAAATGTTCTCCTTTTGTAAAAAATGCTTCTATTACAATAATATTATGCCTGTATATAACCCAGACCTCTGTTCAGAAGCTCAACTATGATTTTTGAAAAATTCACATTATTTTCAGAGTTTCAAACATTTGAAATAATTATCGACGTTTTTTTCTTAAAATTTGTCCCCTCTGTTGTCATAAAACATGGATCAACCCCCTTCTAAAATATATTTAAGAAAATCTAGTTCAGCCTTTGTACAGAGGTCTGAGCTATATACAAGCAAAATATTATAATAATAGAAGCATTTTTCACATAAGGAGAATATTTTGAAAATGGGTCATTCTATGTTCATTTTTTGTCAGAATATTGTACTTAAATAATTTTTTATTGCAATACTATTCTTAAAACAATTTGATATACATTTTCTAATCTAAGTGACACTAAATATCATAAATATTATCCATTTATACGCTTTTGAAAGATCATAGTTCCGAACGTAGTCGCATACCTTAAAGTTATATTAAGATGTATTTAATGCAACGATTCTCAAACTGTGGGGCACGCTTCCCCTAGGGGGTCGTGATAACTCTACGATGGGGGCGCGAGCATATCGAAAGTCGAAAATAAAAGGTTATTTATAAAAGTTGTTTATTTACTGAAAAGAAGCAAAACAAAATATATTCTGACACATTTACACTTAGATAATATACTTATAAATGTGTGTATTAGTACTCGCAGTAGGTTTCTTTTTCAATTGATTATAATCTTATGTATATAGTACGTAAAATTTAATTAAATATTTGCAATTAATAATTAATTTTATAAATTAATGTTATTTTTTTATTCAATAGTTTATTTTTTACTGTTTTTTGTTCGCGACAATCGAAAAAATCAAAAGAAAATGCTGGGTGGTGCATTGTAGTATGATGTGAGAATGATTGACTTTCGACTCTGGACATCCTCCCCTCCCCTAAAAAATCCCTTCGCGAGCCACTGGTATTGCATAATGTATTTGCAAATTAATTTTTAAAAATGCTAAGTTAAGAACAAGATTCATAATTACTAGTGACTTTTCCTTGGGCTTGTTACGAGTAAATGCAAAATTATGTACGAAGTTTAATACTCATCTTGATAATTTGTGCGACTTATAATTAAAATCGTATTGTAGCCTTAGCATCATAGTATATTATTATTGCACGGAGAGGGGCGCGATGAAAATCATGATTGAAAATTTGGTCGCAAATATTGGAAGTTTGAGAAGCACTGATTTAACACTTATTAAAACCATTGTTCAATTAAAATTATTTCACCGAAGTATATTCACAACAATAAAGTTATTTAAACAGCTCTGTGATGTTATATTGATGAAGTATATATAAAAATTGACGATACTCCTCAAATTTATCAATATTTAACAAATTATAAAGTGCATCCTGTACATTAAAAAAAAAATAGATCGTTTCAGATACTTTACTGGAGAACAGCTATATCTAGCTGTAATTTCCTGTCATTTGATTTCGAGTGCATATGGAAAATTCATCAATTTCTCAGTGTAAAAATAAAATATTTCTTGTAAAAGAAAAACGTTTTTTAAAAGAAAAATAAACTTTAAAATTTAATATTTAAAATGCTATTTTTAGAAGAGACCAAAAGTATTACTGTTATAAGAGTGACGTGTGTGGAGCAAATGCTACCCAATCCGAAAGCAGCATGGAAGTCCGATGTTTAAGTGTAGATTTTTTAAAGATTTTTATAAATGAAAAGTCCGTGGGGGTGACTGGTAATTATTAAACTTGTTCTTAAATCAGTATTGTTAAATTAATTATAAAATACATTGCGCAATACTGATACATTATAAGTGTATTATATGAGTGCAAATGTGTATTTTATATTTTATTATACTTAGAATGTATTTTGTTTGCTTACTTTCAGTAAATTAATAATTTTTGTTTAAATGATTTTTGTTTTGGACTTCGCAGTTCGCGCACCCCTCGTAAGGTAATCTCACCCCCTAGGAGGTGTGCCCTACAATTTGAGAAACACCGTTTTAACCTATAATAATTAATATATATAAAAAAATTTAACTCTCAATTCCTACTTAGATCAATAAAGAAATTTTTTTTATTTTAACTACTTTTTATTAAGTAGTTACAATTAATATACATATGTATATACATATGACAGAATCACAACATTCAGTGGTAATTGATTTTATTAATTATCATTAAAGTATCGTATTGTTATCCAAAACAATCATGTATATAAAATTTCAGTTCAACTGAATGCTTTAAAAAGTGAGAAAAAAACCTTTTAAAGTTTTGATACAAGTCGCCAAAACGGTCGCTAAATAGCCAAAACAAATGCCAACGTGGCTGTGTTTGTAATTTTTTAAATAATTAGTTTCAATCAATTAATTTTTAATTATTATAATTAAATTATTGTATTGTCATCCAAAATAATCATGTATATAAAATTTCTGCTCATTTGAGCGCATCTTCGTGATGGGTGGTGCACATGTGCATTTTACAAATGTGCTGTGGTAGGTCGGGAGATGCAAATATGACTTTTCAGCTAGAACGCTTTTTAATGACCACTAGATGGCACCCTAGGTCCCTTATATTGCTGTTGAACGTAGCTAGAGCAACCTGATCTTCAGTTAGTTTATATTTTGCCTGGATTTGATATATTGCACATCAGCTGAGTTCGGGGGGGTAATACGAAATGTAAGCAAATAGCTCGGAAAATTTCCACTTAATATAAAACATTCGCATTTCTAAAAACTCTTCCAAGGCTTTTTTTTTTCTTTTCTTTTTCTTAACAGTGTGGAGTGTTTTATAGCTTTGGTGTCAATTCTGCTAGTTTTTGTTGCTTTCCAATACTTTTTTTGTATACTTTTCTTATTTCAAAAACCTTGACTTCAGATTATTATTTGATTGTTTTAAAAGCATTTTTCTAACCTTAATATGAACAAAAAGGGTAAAAAAAGCCAAAGTTTATAGACACAAACCGTGTGTAAATAAATATAAAAAAAAAAAACGTAACAAGCATTTTATGCTTGCAAATCATACAATGTTTGACTTAGAATTTCTCCATGCTTCGAGATTTTTCACACTCAGTCTTCACTTTGATTTTGCTATTTCATTTAATAAATAATCTTTGTCATAATTTTTTTATTAATTTGAAAGTTTATTAATATGTTTCGTCAATGAAAATTTTGGAAAAAATTGAATAGTGCTTACAAAATTTATTTCCCAATGTAAGTGATATATTTTCTTTATATAATTTCACACAAATTAAAGGAAAAACGTTATTACATTCTAGTTTTAATATAACAGAAAACTTATATAATAATGTAAAGGTGTACCAAAAATTTTGACGTTAGGACTGAGATTTTATTATGTATGCTTTTTTTTCTTAAGTTAGGTTTAGCGACGAAAACGCACCGTCCTTATATGCAAGTCCTTACGCATTCACCCCGTCCCTAGCAAGCTTATCGTATAATATCGCCCCGTCCTGAAGAGGTTAACGATTGAAAATTCCACCAAGATAAATAAATAAATATATAGAGAGTGTGAGCTAATAGTAGGAATTGAAAAAGAGGCATAGCACACATTAGTTTAATGTATTCTTAAAATTGCTGTCTTTTATTGATTTCATATGAATAGCGCAATTTGTACACAGTAGTCTTATAAATTATTAGACTTTTTTGAGTTCTAATGAAACGGAACATTTTATTCTATATCAATAAATTTGAAATAAACTTTAACATGCTATTTAATTCATATTAAAACCATGCCCATGAGCTTAATTATTTCTGAATCAAAATAGAAAGTATTTGAAAGGATTTTACTCATTTCTTTGAATGAAACATTTCTGTCATTCTTATTTTTACGCCAGCAATATTCAATCATTTCCATTGTTGATTAATTCGCTAAAAGTTCCTAAATTGGAAAACCACGAAAGAGCACAACTGAAATAATTAATTCGTGGAATTATAAAAGGACAAGCTCTCGACCATCTTTACGCTCTGATAATTGAGACAGAACGGATATTTTGATTCATCATATACTTTGTCTGCTTCTATACAACTTTCACATTCATTCAACTAACCTCAAGTGCATTAAGTCTCCAATAGCTGTGTCTCCGCTACATTATTGTTTATATATATATATATATATATATATATATATATATATATATATATATGTCTAGTTAAAACCATTAAAGGGATTATTGAGTATGAGGGTTTGAACTGCTGTATTTCGTTTCATGGATTAAAATATTTTTTCTATTCAAATTCCATGCTTAAAAGAGCGAAACTGAGTAAAATATAAACAACAGTGTTCTATAAAAACAATTATAAAAAATTGCTTACCAAAACTACAAGAATCTTATTTTTCTATATCTGATTTAAAATGTACACGTTTCTTAAATTTATTGAAAGATTTTTTCGAATCCTTGTCGTTATAAAGGAGTTCAATGCTAATTACTTTAATAGTTCCTCCTGATTATTTTAATGGTTCAGTACTTTTCTTTTCAGTCGTGGGCTGGATGTCTGATGCCATTAAAGGTCCTTTGAACAGACGGGGTGATGCATGTTAAATCTATCATGGTCTCAAATGACACGTTGGCAAGGATCTCTGTTGTTTAACGGGGAAGTTTTAGAGGTGGGATGTGGTCAAGTATTTTCTTTGTTCAAGGGCGTAACGTACACACCCACCCACCCTATATCGGGGGAGCCCAGAATTCTAGGCGGCTCAAAGCCTGACTGATGGCAAGTATTCTTTGTTGGGGCCTTCGGGCTCAGAACCTGACTTTGAAGGGATGGGCTTCTACGCCACTGTCTGTCACTTAACTGCGGTTCAAAATTTTGAGGTTTTTTGCCAATAGCTCTCTTGAAATTCTTGATTTTTTTAGGGGAATGGGGTAATATGGCGTTAGTAACGTTCTTTAAGTTACACGTGGCCCCTGAGTATTTGCGAATGAGTAGCAGCTTTTATGCAGTAGACCCTGTTTGGCCCCTAAACTGCGGAACCCGGTGATGACGGCTCGCGCGGCTCACTTCCCTCATTGCCAAAGCTTGAAGGAAGCTTGCTATTGGGAGGTTTGAGAAATTTATTTAATTTAACACCTTAAATTGCTTATTCTTCTGTCCCATAATCACTGCTCCTATTACTCTTATTCCATTGGAAATTTGTTTGTCTTTTTTTTCTGCGTCTTTTTTAGTAATAAAATTGTATTAACCATTCGCCTGCTGCATTGAAAATAAAATAAAAAAATAAATAAAATAAATAAAATTCAAAAAATCATCTCATGCAAACTCGGATAGGCACTGCGTTAATTAACAATCAACCAAACTAATGATAGTTTGAAGGTTTCAACTTTGAAATATAGCAACATTGAGTGTTGGCCAGTGAAGATTTTGGCAGCTAGTGTATCTTGGATTACCCAAGAGAAACGGAATAGTGCGGAACTCAATGATGCATATTTTAGATATGCATGCTATTTTAATCATTTCCAAAAAAATAGGGAAGTATACAGGGTGGACAGCTTCAATACTGAAGAAAAGAGACGGACACAAAACCTTTTCAACCCTGTAAAGACAAAAATGGCGACTTCTGCAGCTAGTAATCAACTATTTGCTTTTCATTAAGCAGTTTCATTTTTTTGTGTGTCATTCATTCTTGGAACGTTCTTGTTTATGTATTGCGCATTATTTTTAGATATTTAAATAATCTATAAGATCTCATTATGGAATTAGGTATTCAGTCCATGCTAATATAATATATTTTATATTTTTATTCGGTTAATATTTATGTATTATTTTCTTTAAGTTATCGGTCTAGTTATGTAAAATATGATCGTATGAAAAATAAAGGGGTGTGAAACAATTATTTTGATACTAACATTATTTTGAATACTAACATATTGATCAATGAGTTATTATACAAACTTATAATTATAAAAAAAAAAACTTAATGAATTATTATTTTATTACAAGATAAATATAACGGTGTATATAAGAGCACTAATGGTGGGCACAAGGGGGGAGGGTACCCGAGTCCAGACCCCCCGAAGTCCTTAATTATTTTTTTGATTGATTATAATCCTATGTATGTAGTATGTAAAATTTAAGTAAGTATTTGTCATTAATAACTGATTTTATCAATTAATTCTAATTATTTATTCAATAATTACTTTTTTACTGTGTTTCCCCCAAAATCAACAAATCAAAAGAATACGTTGGGTGGCGTATTGGAGTATGAAAATGGTTGATTTTCGGAACCTAACCCCTTCCCCTCTGAAAAATTCCTATGTGCACCACTGAAGAGTACAAATAAGCTTCTCCGTCGTTTGAACAAAGATGACCCCCATCCACAAGTTATAGTTAAATTATTAAAATCCAAAACGTCATATCGCAAGTTTGATACAAAATTTCTGATATTTCAAGGTTAGATTGTTACCTAAATTCCAGAGTCACATACTTTCTTTTAGTTCAAAAATGTCGAATTTCTAGCTGCTCGTGGTATGGCATCAGGCAAAATCCACTCAGAAGTATACTCAGTTTGGGAGTCTTACCTCCCCCGCCTTATTCAATTGACATTTCCCCTTCCAATTATTTCTTGTTCTAACTGATGTCACTTGGATTGTTTGTGCAGTGCTTCACATCATATGAAGAAAACAAAAACTAAGGTAATTCGTATATAGCCTCAAAAGATGAACATCTTTTACGACACGGTATCCACATGCTGCCAGAAAGATGATGCAGGGAGTAGTCATTAGCAATGGACAATACTTCTGAATGAAACATAATGTACCATTCTTTCGTAATAAGCGCCCATTTTTTGGTAAAAAATGGAGGAAATAAATTAGAAAGTACTAAGCAAATATTAATTAAAATTTTGTTAGATTCAATAATATTTGCTTTCATTATTAAAACAATTGAATGACAAATATGTATAACAGTGGCATTATGAAATTATAAGCATATTAAGATAAGTATTTCACACATGTATTTTTCAGATGTTATTATGGTACACACTTCTCGTAAAAACTGTATTTGTTGAAATATAATCATCTAAAACAAATAAAAAATTGTCTTCACATTTACATTATATATTGTTATTTATCTAATTATGTAGCAACTTTTAAAAACGAAATAAATGTTTATTCACAGATAATATTAGTTTAGACTGATTACATAATTTTATTTACTTTAGTACATTTTTCAAGAGTAATCGAACAACTAAGTGCAACATTAAAGGTCTTTCGATTTAAAAAAAATAAACCAAACTGCTAGACTTATCTGTATAATTACAGAAAGAACATACAATCACTATTTTAATGCGTGTGTTAACACTAGATAATACTGTATTTCATACTTAATTCAGTGATGAAATAAAAAAAAAGCTCTAAGAAAGACCTCTTTTAATTTAAATTAATTTTTAAAACTCTCTAAAGAAAAAAGAAAATAAAAACAAGCAAACAGCTTATAAATTTCGTCTAGAAGCATTAACACTATTAGTTACAAACCAACATACACGTGGAGCTAACTAAAAGTGCAGAATATGTTAGATAGAAAACTGTGATAATGGTATATGCCATTTATGAAGAAAAAAAAAATGTGTAAGAAAAAGCAAACTATTTTTTTTCTTCAAAGTTTTTCATTTTTACGTCAGAAAAATTTTAAAGAGTTGGCAAATCTTTTTGAGTATTATTTTTGATTCGAGATATGTGATATATTTACTGATGGAAGTGGCTGTCGTTTTTAGCTTTACTTTGATGTATTTGGCGTGGTTATGGTGGCAGAAAAACCATATTTTTTTTTGTCTGTTTATGCTGTTTGATAAAAACTTTTCTAAACAGTAGGTGAACTATATATAGTATTCACTTTTTTATTTCAGAAGATATGATTTTTTTGGTTTTGAAAAACTTTTTAAAAGGTGGCAGAGCTTAAATTATTTTTGACTAACTATTATTTTTTTAGTTAAGATGTGAAACACCTGTCATTTCTAGCTTTACTTTGATGGAATGTTAATATGATGGCAGAAAAAAGACATGTAAAATTTTAAAAAAAATAACTATGAAATGTGATGCCTGAAAATTTTGCTTACGTGTTTGAAGTAACATTTTTGAATGAAAGGGCACTTATACTTTTACAGTACTACTGTTAATGCTAATATAAATTCTCAAATTTATTTACACCATTTTTTGTTAGGAAGCTACTATATACAGTCTTCATTATGTAGAGTATCATTATCAGGCATTTATTCATTTTCTAATTAAATACAAGTATTTTCATTAAAAAATCAATTTCTCAAATTTAGCTTGTTTTGTACAGTTTAAGTTTTGAATGGTTATAAATTTAAAGAGAATTTAATAAAAAGCCTCTCTTATTTTTTATGATCAATGTGTTTGAATAAAGATTTGTACTTATGAGCCTAAAAATGGAAATTAAGTAATCTAACCTAATAGTTTCCAGCAACGAGAGAAATATAATTCAATGCTTTTTGTATCTAGTGAGAACAGATTCATGATACGAGAATTTTTTTTAATTATTATTGTTTTTTTTATATATTAACAATAAATTGATAGCAAAACAATTGTCGGAAAAATAAAGTAAATTAAAAATGACAAAATTAACTTTTCAATGGCTTTAAATAGTTTAATAAAATTTGCGTTAATTAATTTATTCATTATCACTGTTTAATGTAAAATATTGTCAAAACAAATTAACAGCTTTAATCTCGATGATAATCAATCCTGTATATATATATATATATTTATAAATTGTGGTAAAAACTTTTTAATTTTCTTACCAGAAAACGTGCAAAAAGGCTTTACAAAGTTTTTATTGTTACTGTGGAATTAATATATTTATAATTATAAAAATGTTGTTACTTTTATGCATATGTAGAATTTATGCCGCACAACTAAACATAATCATCAAAAGAGCAATTTTTAATTTATATACATACTGATGGAAATGACACTGTAGTTCATAATTGCATTTTCAGCCAAATATTATAGCGGACATATTTTTCAGCTACTCAAAATGGGTATTGCATTTACAAAAATGTAAGAACTTTTGTGTAACCCTTTTGGACTCTTTTCATATAACATAAATGTAATGTGGTACAATAAAGACAAATTTATACTTGAGTGGAGGATTTTGATTGAATCGCTTGTATGCGTCTTACTTTAATGTAACGTGACGTTCATATTGTAACATCGCGGACTGCTGGCATGATGATAAACTCACAGCAAATTGTAGAAATTATTCCACACGTGGAAAATATTTCAGTCAGCAATTTGAGATAATCTAATAATACGCAAAATATCCGATGTAGAATAGTTGTAAGAACTGGATTTATGGATGTATCAGATTTAAGTTATCCAGTAATATGATGCCAGAAACCGCCAGATACGTTTAAAACTGTGAAACAATGGTAAATAACATAACAGAATCGCACAAGATTAATTAGAATTAGGTTCTTTAAGTCCGCTTGCTTTAGACTGTGATATATTTCTAAAATTTTCCGGGGAAGACTACTTTTTTAAATAACAACTAACATAAAATTAAAAAACAGAATACCATCAAAATAATTACTCGAGTAAATTCACAAATAATCCAATTCCAGAACACATTGATGAGAAGTGGATATATTCTTAATATCCCTTGCTTTTAAATATGTGAATATATTTTTATAATTCATGGAATTCTTTTCAGACAAATTACTCAACAGCTATTTTTGACATTTTACATGCTTGTCATTTTTTAAAAAAAATTCTAATTACTTTATAGAGCTAATAATATTACTATTTTTTTATTAATATACAATGTATATTTACATTAACAATACTGAAGTTCAATTTTATATTCAGAATGATAATAACTAGTGATAAACTTGATTATACACAATAATATATCAGCGCAGGAATTTATATTTCTGTAGTTTTGAACCCACTAAAAATGAAAATCTGAAAAGAAAATTATCAAGAACCCTTCTGAGAAAGACTGATTTTCCCATTGTTGAAGTCAAGACAATCAAATCACTCGAAAAAAAAAAGAATTCAACATATTTATCAGATGAAAGAAAATATTGTTGATCAATCTACTAAGCTTTTATTTATTGTCTATAAACCATGTCGTAAATAAATCGTAAAATCTCGTTATGTAACTTATTGTTCATTTTGTGTGTTTATGATTAAATAAAAAAATCCCACGTTTACTCTAGAATAATCTTTATTGCCTAAACAAAAACTAAAAACCAAACGTGGACTGTCTGAATTACAAGAAATGATCCAGAAAAATTCCGGGATAAAATGAATACGAAAATAAAAATTAAAGACACATTATAATATATATATATATTAGATATGTAGACAGATTTCTTGCACAAGTTTTCTAGTAGAAGTTTTTTTTTTCTTAAAGAGAGGAACAAAACCTATTAATATAACCTATACGTCGTTATTTATGAAGTAAATATATTTCATTCCCTTAGATTTATGCTTCAGTAATTCAAACGCTTAATCTACTAAAATTATAGCAGGTATACATTAATAATTCAAAATATAAAAGTTTGATTAAAAATATGTAAATATGTTATAAATTTATTTTAGAAAAAATAATTAATCGTGACTTTTAAAACAAGAAAACTAGGACTTCGTATTCATATGAGGCACGTACTCTAGCTGTTAATTATTATGATATATATTATTTCAAACTCGCACAGTTTCGAAGGCAATATGATCTTTTTATAACAAGCAAAATACATGTGCTACTTATTTTTTTTAATATATGAAATAAGATTGCTAGAAGAAAATTTTTCATAAAAGTGAATTTATGAAAATAAAATTATTCCAACAAAATTACATCTTAGTAACATATTTTTCGAAAATATTTCTATAGAAATATGTTCTTTTCTTTGTTGAATATTTGTTGAAAATAAACACACATTTCCTATCATAACGTCCATAAGAATGAATCATAAATTGCCTTTCAAGTGTCAACATTTCCCTTCAAAGTATTCTAAGAACAACATTGAGGCGAGCAAAAGAGAGAATCGTTCGGAAAATGCATGAATATTTCATAACTATCCATTTAAGCGGTGGGAAATTCTACGGTTTTTATTATTCTTACACTCACTTATGTTTTCTCGCACAATATTTCTCTTTTAAACATAATAAAAAAACTCTTAAGCCAATATTAATATATTTTTGACACATCTGAAAACAAGCTTTTTTTGTTGAAATAACGGTAGAATTAAGAAAAATCATTTTTTTCCTACATAAATGTTTAATCTTTGGTGGAGAAATTATGCTCGTACAATGAGCTATTTCATGAAAGTGGTTTAGAAATTATATCATGCAGACTTTTGAAGCTAAAATGAAAATCATTAAAATATGTAAGAATGAAAAAAATAGTTTGTATTAAAAGGAAAGGAAAAACAAAGTAATTTGAAGTAAATGTATTAAATTTTTTATTTATATTTTCAGATAAATTTTACGTTCCTTTGATCATTGGTTTTTACTGATTTAGTGTGAAAGTGGGCAACATAAATATCGAATAATTTTTAAGGGATAAAAAAAAAGGTTAAAATATAATGTAATAATTTATGTCATTAATTGATATAGTTCTAAAACAAGACTAGATATGCAAATCCTACGTACGACACATTTTTAAAAAAATGTCCGTCAATAACTCATAAAAGTTTTGGAACTGGTTCTCTTCGGATTCTTCTAGATTCTTGAAGGAAATCATTTTAATGATTGTTTTATTTGAGAATCGCTTTCTGTGAAAAAACCGTGATATATGTAAAATAATGTGGCAATTTAAAGTTAAGGTATCTGCTTATATACGGAGACAAATTCATTAAAATAACATGAAATTAATAATTTTAAGTTATTATGTTAGTGCTTATGACTTAAATTGATGAAAAACAACAACCAGGAAATTATGTGACTTGAAATTTATTAAAATGAGGTATATTTGTAAACTTTTATGAAAATTATACAGAAATTCAAACCATTCGACATGGAATTAAAAGTCATATAATTAAATAATTTTTACTCAACATATACTTAACACAATTATAAAGGAAATGAACAAAAATCTAAAATATAATCAAATTTAACAAAAAGTTTTGGCTCACTGAACATTTTCTTACTAAAAACTATGCCTCTGGAAAAATCCAGATAGATCTAGAATGATTATTTCGCGAGAAAGTTCCAGAAGTTGCTACAAGGTTCCTTCCAAGTGAAATATTCTTTCCACAATACAACAAAGCAGCATTAGAATCAAAGTTTGACAGTGAAAACGCAATATACTGATCTAATACGATATATTTACTAATGGATTTATTTAGCTACGAGAACTTTGAAATTACGCTGCTCTGGATTTTACGTGTTTTAATTGATTCGTGTAAATTAAATATATTGCAATGAAAAGAGAATTTCATAATAAATTACGATATTCTTAACCAAACTAATTTGACTTTTTAAACGTATTGTTTAAATTTTTCTTTTACAAACAATATCTTAGAATCAATCTTTGGAGTTATATTTCAAAGTGAAAATTGTCTTAAATTTGTATGTTAATAATACTTTTATCTTTATTCTAAACACAATATATTATTTCTACAGTTTATTTGGAAATTTAAACAGTAAAAAATAAATCCTAATATATCATAATAAATAAATTCATAAATTTTCAGTCATAAATTTTATCTTTAAGAAATCACTTTCGTTTCAACATATAAAAAATTTATATTTAAATTAAATGTGGGGTTACAATATTTTTTGTAGAATAATTAATCCACAAATAATTCACATTTCGAAAGAAGTCTCGCAAAACAAAAATTCAGATATACTCAATTTTCCACAGAAAAAGGATTATATAAGTAGAAATTAAATGAGTGAAAAAAGTTTTGTATGCCTGCCATATTTAAAAATATTTTTGGAGAGAGAAAATTGAAATCAATTTCTCAATTTAAAGTGGTTTACATAATAACAAGATATCGGCCAAATTATTAAAATGTTTTCCTTCTGGAGTCCTAATTTGATATTGGAGTGCTACGCGCCACGCGTTCTTGTTTATGTTCGCCAAGATTGGCGATAACATTACAATATGGTTACCTTGATATTTTTATCCTGTGTTAATGAGGTTGCCATGGAGATAACGAATAATTAATAAATTAATTTTTTATTGTTCTTTTCTCCTGTAACCCTATTAATTTCAGACGATTTTACTGCAATTTCCTTAAAAATTTAACCAATTCCATTGCATTTGTTCCACATTATCTAATATTTCAATCTTCTGTTGTATGTTGTGCTATTTTCGAATATGAATATTTTTATAAATATTACAAATGTTATTTATTTATAATTATTATTATGTTATTTATGATTATTATTATTATATCATATGAGCATTACTTTATATAATAATTTTATTACATGAATATCATTATATATAATAATTATTATTATATAAAAATTACTATTAAATTATATTAGATGTTAATAATATATTACATCATATTATTATTATTAATATATAATTTTTATTACATTATATTGATATTCATTATTGATTGATTTTGGTTATTTTTAATCTATTCTTATATTCTTCATTTGAAATATATTTCGAAACAGTTCTTTACAATTATTTTCCTGACGATTTCTTATTACTAGGCCGCCATCTTGGAATCCACGTAACTCGACAACAACCGCCTCTTGGCACGTAGCATTCCTATTTCAAATTAGTTCCCATTGTGGAATTATGCATTCTGATAACTAAGCTGTTAATATGCAATATGTTTGAATTAATTGGGCTCAAATGTTATTTAGTTTTGATATAAGTTAAGAATTCTGTACATAAGATTATTGGAATATAAAGTAAAATATCATTTTTTGTTTTCTAGAATATGATCTTGATTCCTGGAAAATTGGTAAATAATCATGGAAACACAAGAAAACTTTATATTTATGAATAGTAATTGAATACAGATTATTACTTAATTAACCAGTTACTTATTTTTTTCCCTTTTTTCAAGAGTATTTTCTGATTCTTGGAAGTTCAGTAATTAACAAATGAAACACCAGAAAATTCCTTAGATTTAGGAATATTAATTTAACAGTTATCACAATATTTTAAAATAACTTTTAACCAGAAAAAAAATTTTATGATAAACTACCATTTAAAGAGTTTTATGATCATAATTTTTTTCATCGTAGTATGTTTCGGCAATTATATCATACTCAATGCTAGAGAAAAAAAATATTTATTTTAAAAAATTATATCCCTTTTTTCCAGCCACTTGGTTCAGTAAAAAAAGAGAATTAAAGAACAATGTTTTATCATCATGTTTTTTTTAAACCTTAAAACCACTAAGTAGATTGCTGTAAAAATACCACTTTTCAAGTGCACCTGTTTTTTTCCCTCCATATTAGCATAATTTTATTTCGAATATCGAATTATTATAAATATTGATTGTATACTTCTTTTTTTTTTCCTTTTATTTCAAATGCTTGTGAAAACCATAATAATTAGTTGCAATTCTGTATCAAAAAGAGTTCACGTAAAAAGTAATATTAAAAATATTTTTTGAAGTATAATCAATACGTCAAAAGTGTTCCAAACCTCAATAACTTTTTTTTTTCATTGAAAGGACATCTAGCGTGTTACGTTAAATCAGTATAAACACATATATAAGTGGCTTCTTAGAGTGGTATGAGAAATCTTTTTTTGTAAATGCTCGCAGTTGATATTATTTTAATTTAAGTGCTCTCCTTACATGTAGAGTGAAAGTGTAACAAAAACTATCGATTTTCTATACTTTTGCAGTAACTAGCTTTAAATTATTTGGTAATGGTTCAGAGAAACTGTATACACAGGGTGCCCGAGCTTAAAGTATCCAAAAGTTATGCCTTATTATTATGAAATTTCCCATCAGAGTGTGATAAACTGTTTATCTGTAGATCGGAAACCCCTTCGAAATTTTTGGGGTCTAGTCCGATTGGCCGCATGTGCACACGTTATTTGGTTTCCGCAGACGATAAACTTATTACACTGACTTCATTAAAAAAGACGTGGACGTCACAGCGAGAGGTGCATTGCGTATTTTGGTTAATGGAATTTAAATCAGTCACGCGTATACACCAACGTGTTCAAACAGAATGGAATGTCAATTCTCCGACATTAAAATATATCCACCTATTGGAAAGTACTTTAAAGGAGGCGGGAACTTTGGTATCTCAAACTGGCTGGTATCCTTAAGTTTTAGTGATAGAAGACACTGTTGATCGCGTGCGTGATTCATTTTGTAAGAGTCCTGATAAGTCTATTAGGCAAGCCTTACAGTGTCTTCTATCAGACATTCCATTCTGTTCGAACACGACACTGTACCCACGTGACTGATTTAAATTCCATTAACAAAAGTACGCACTGTGCACTTTTTGTGCTGTGTCTTCTACATCTTTACTAATGAAGTCTCAGTGTAACAAGTTTATAGTCTATGATTATCGACTAATGTGCACTTGCAGCCTATTGGAATAGACCGAAAGAATCTGGGAAGCATTTTCAATCCACGTAAAAACTGTTTATTTCAATCTGATGGGTAGTTCCGTAATAACAAGCCATAACTTTTGGATACTTTAAACCCAGACACCCTGTATATTTTTATTCAGGATTGCTTCTCAACCTTTAAATGAACTTATTTTTTT
>BMAV01025696.1:142625-176242 GCA_019973955.1 Trichonephila inaurata madagascariensis | reverse complement strand
GTTCAAGTTTTTGTACACATGAAGAAAAAATATATTTATACAAATAAAGAATTATTTTTACAAGGAATTACTGCTTACCCAAAGCGTATTATTGATGTAAAATGCATTTGGTATAGATATTTCTCAGAAATATGTATAAATATGCTTATATAAAATCTATTTTTGTTACTTATCCCACCCGATTGGTAGTAACTTTAGATCTGGGGTGGGCATTACGTCGATCATTATCGACCCGTGGATCGCCAAGACATTTTGAGGTGAGCACCTGAAGATCTTAACATTTATAAACGTAGTAATTATATACGGAAATATTCAAGATTGGCTGAAGTATGCAGACAATATATATATATATATATTTATTTATTTATAATTCTTCTACTGACTATAAAAACAAAAGCTAATTTTAGATAAAAATGTTTTATTTTTTTATATATTTTGAAATGTTTGATAATAAATGCATCATTTAATATTATTAAATTTGTGGCTATTATTATTATGTTTGTATTTTGCGTTTTGCTTTAAACGTGGTTTTAAAAGTGTTAGTTTTTTTTATTTTAGTTCAGTAAGAGTAAGTACATATTAGTTATTTATTATTAATTTATAATAAATATTGTGGACCTATTCCTACCTCACCACACTTACAACACTGGGCATGGGAGCAGATAAGAATTTTTCAAGGGGGAAGGCTGGATCGAGGGTCAAAAGTCTACCATTCTCGTATCATACCCCAATACGCAGCCAAACATATTGTTACGAATTCTGTGTAAATAATTTGTATTTGAGTGTTTAATGCATTTATATTACTCTATGTTATGTTTATTTTATGTTAAAATTGTACCATTCACAAGCAATGCCGACCCTTACGTTATAATGGCGATCGATTGAGAACTTGGCGAAATCATGGTGGTAGAGCCAAGTTGGCATCATTTATTGGCGACCAAGTTGGCGATTTTGGCGTCATTGGCGATCATGTTGGCAAGTTCGGAACTCTCGGGAATCTTCTAGAAAGTAGATCTCTCCACTAGTGTCACGTTCAATGACACGACTGTTATATTTCTGGAAGTTTCTGTCGCGCCTATAAAGGAGATGCTCGCCGGGACGGCGAGGAGTCTGAAATAAACCAGCGAGTAGTGAGGATTGTTTTGACCAGCGATTAGTTCGGCTGTGCTTGTGAATAATCTTTACGTACGTGTATTTTTAAACACTGTTATTGTGTTTGATTGCTGTTGAAGGTGTGAAAACCTTTGGATATTTACTCTGTGAGTATCGCTGCTGAATCCTGTATTTAAAGGATTGGATTTTTGATAATAAATTCGCATCACTCTTAAAGAACTGTGTTATTTTCTTTGTGATTGTTTTGCATAAATTCCCCGAACCCTCGGATCTACGTAACAATATATATGTAGGTTTCGGGAACAAAAAATAGTAAAAAATAAACGACTAAATATAATCAGTATTAAAAAATATATTAATAACAAATACTTAACCTACCTACAATATACATGGGGTTATAATCAATCTGGAAAAAAAAATTAAGGATTATTGGGGAGGGTCCGGACAAGTGGACCCCCACACCTTCTGTGCGCCACTGACATTGGGTGAACCGCAAGACCTTGAAAAAATTAGAAGTACCTCGCACCCTTGATAAGTCTTCCCACCACTGCTTTAGATCGAGACCCACGAAATTCATCGTGGCAAAGGGCTAGTTGTACACATATCATTATCAGTAGCTTTGAGCATGGATAACGACAGGGGTCTTCCACCTCCCTTTCCCTTGGTCCCCCCCCTTAAGATAGAACTTGGGGATCAACTAATATTTATTGTCTATATGCCACGAAAGCACAACACATTTACAAACATTCATGCCTTCTCCGATATTGGAACCCAAGCCCTACAGCACAGCAGTTAGCGTCACTTACCACTATACTGGATGAGAGGCTGCCTATGAAATCTAACAAAATCTATAAAAATCTTTTACAAATTTTGAGTGTAATAATTCATAGAAAGAAAACCTGACTCTCTTTTCAAAAAAAAAAAAAAAAAAAAAAATTAAATTTTTTTCTCGAAAACGTTATAAAACAACATTTCTATAAAATATAATCCTGGTTTTAATAATATAAATTTTAGCTTTCTTTACTATTTCTGTTTTATGAAAGCAAATATTATATCTATATTTAAAAAGAAATGTTTGATTTGGAATTTACTTAAAATTTAAATTAATGCATGTCTCGAGAGAATTTCTTTTCATATTGTAATCTTAAAGCATTGAATCCATTTACACATCAATGCATACATATTGATCAATGGAATCGGATGTTAACGAATTAAATTATATATTTACACACATTTTTCAGAATTACAATATTTTAAATGTGTTATGTAATCTAATTAAATAAAGACTTAACGTTGAGTAACATATTGCTAACTCACGTAGACTCCTTCTTTCAAAAGAATTTTAAATGTTCATTAGATTAGAACTAATGATTTGAAATTTTTAGGGACATATAATAGACTCAATTTCATATTGTAAATTTTTTTCGAGAATAAAATATTTATTTACCATACATTTATCAGTCTTTAATATGTGATTAGAGCTGTTTACTTTAACACATATGCAAAATGCTTATAGTGTTCATTTATTTCCGGGAAAAAGATACACAGATCAGTGAAATGAAAAAAAACTGGGAAATAACTGGAAATACACAAATTCCTTTTAAAAAACCTTCATTGAATGGACATTTCTCGTATGGAGTAAACACAATATTTAACAGGAAATGAGAGAGAGAATAATATTCAATTTTATATTATTTTTTCGGTTAATTTCTAAAACTTATTCTAAAAAAATCCCTTTGGCAAGCAATTCTTTACAACAATGAAATTATTTTTTTTTTCAATTTTGTTTTTGAAAAGTGTAAAGTATTTCTTAAATTACTGGGAAAGAACTTTAGTATTAAATTGATAGTCTAATACATTATTGATTTTTAATATTTTCATGTTTAGGGTTAGGATAAAAATTTTAATTTCTACATCTTTTGAAAGATAACTACATCTATGAAGCCTAACACTGTACAAATATTTATAGTATACAGGGTGTCCCCGAATGCCGTGTACAAATTTGGAGGGGAGGTAGAGAACATCGTGAGAAGCCATAACTACATCGGAAAGCATGGGTGAAAAACGATAGGTGGTGTTGTACGTTAGCTCTTAGATCAGAACATGTGGTTTCCTTATTTCAGACACGAACACCGTGCGATGTTAGCGGATATCCACTTCATCTGTGATCTAGCCAACGGAAATGTACGTGTTGCTGTTCGGTTGTATGGGCAAAGATATCCAACGAGGCGGCAACTGAATCATCAAATTTGAACTCAGTTGCATCAGGACCTGATGGAACATGGACATTTCAGAACAATTGACGGTAAACCCGTCAATTCTTAAATGACCTGGTGGAATGAATATCCATCGCTGCTGCTATGATTCGTGAAATACCCGATATTTTCAAACACGTCCACCAACTCATGTCGCATAGGTGTCGTGCGTGCATACATGCCAATGGGAGCAACTTCAAACACCTCCTGTGGTGTTTTAATGTCACACTTTTAATTTATTGTTTTTTGCTTTTGTAATAAAGAGTTTTGCACTGCATTCTGCATTGTAGCCTTACAGTCTTTGTGTCTCCATCTCGTTAGGGCAGCGTTTCTCAAACTGTGTGTCGCGCCCCCCTAGGAAGGCGTGATAAGTGTATAAGGGGGGCGCAAGCCTATTGAAAAGTCGAAAACAAAAGATTTTTTTAAAAAAAGAAATGTTGATTTTCAGAGAGTAAACAAACAAATACTCTCTGGCATAGTAAAAATAAAATATATATTTACACTTATAAATGTATCAGTACAGCATGATGTTTTTTATAATTAATTTGCAAAAGTAAATTAAGAACAATTTTAATAATTACCAGGGACCCCATGGGCTTGTCATATGTAAAATTATATGTAAAAAGCAACACTTATCTAGATAATTTTTATGGTTTATAATCAATCCTTTGACTGCCGATTAAAAGTTACACGATTCACTCCCAAATGCCTCCGTTTTCAACGTAGGCCGCGTATGTGATGCATTGGGGGAGGGGAGAGAAAATGAATAAATAAGCAAAATCCTCTGAAATAAGTAAATCTTTCACGAACACTGTCAAGGTCTTATTACTGCATTCCAAAACCTTTAGAATAATTTTATGAATATCAGTGCACAGAAAAAATCGTACGTTGGAAAGACTTATATATACACGTCAGGAGCAATGAATGCTTTGGCTGAGAGAGACGTTTATATACGCCTGTGGCACCTAAAAGGTTAAAGTCGTATTGTAGCTTTAGCGTCAAAGTGTAGTACTATTGAATTTAACAGATTGTTATTGTATGGAGGGGGCGCGATGAAAATTAGGATTGTGAATATTGGGTCGCAAATATTGCAACTTTGAGAAGCACTGCGTTCGGGTTACGTTTTTGCTCATTCTTTCCGATATAATTATGGTTCCTCAGGATGTTATCTACCTCCCCTCCAAGTTTGTACACTTTATTCGGAACACCCTGTATATGTATGAAAGTATCTAAAAGTAGGGAAGTATGCTTAAGAATGAAAAATAACCTGCAGTGACGAAAATAAAAAAGCCATAGAAAAACTCATTTTAAATATGTAAAGGAACGTTTTTTATTTTGACTACTCCGAGAAAACTTCAAATATCTTTAATAGTATTTGAATAATTCTACGGTTTCAAGCCAAGTTTTTCGCGCGGGCGGATAAGTTTCCAAGACATGCAAATAAATACATTTCTTATATTTTTAACTTTTTAATCAGAATCTTTTAAAGATAAAATAATCGTATTTAATTAAGTGTAACTGTATTAATCAGCGTATAGCATCCTGATATCACGTTCAACAAAAGCAAAATCTGGACTAAGTTAATAGATATAAAAAATAATAAATTATTAGAATTGTTGTAAAAGTTTTTTTGTCTGCACCGAATAATTTGTAGCATCAAAAACGCGACTAAGCATAGCATTTAATCATACATGTGAGAGTGCTAAATATGTATACAACCTACAATTTATAAAAGAAAACTTTTTTACTACCATTAGTAACTTTAATGACTCAAATAGTTTTTAAACTCAATGAAATAAACATAATCTATCGTATATTTTTAAAATTTTTAAACCCTTATATTTTTTTTCAATTCCTACTATTAGTGCACTCTCTCCCTATATATATAGCGGCCGCGGTAGCCGAGTGGTATAGGTATCGGATCGTGGCTTGCCTTGTCACGAGTTCGAGCCCAGTACCCCTAGAGACCCGCCGTTTAGGGCAGCGATGCACGTTAAATCTGTCGAGAGCTGAAACGTCCTCCCATTGGTGTGGTGTGGTAGTTAGGAGAGGGGGTGCCAGCTCAGGTGTCGTCCACATCACTTGACCATGGCTCAAAATTACGTGGTCCGTCGCCAAAAGCCCTCGTGTAGCTGAACCGTGCGACGTTAATATCCAATCAATCAATCCCTATATATATATATATATATATATATATTGTAACGTCTTAGATTGATGTGAACCACACCCTGTCAATTCATCTGAAATCACCCTATCCATCCATCCCCAAACAGATGTTGGATGACAGGTGCAGGTGGCCATGGGGTCATTGTTTGTTGTCTGGCCTCGGACAAGCGCAGACATCTGGTCTGGAATCTACAATGGCTAAGGAATGCCGGTGTCAATAGGCATTCCTTTATGAAAGTTTTGAATAGAAGTCGATGCATTGAGAGTGGGGCTGTGAGGTACCAGTGTGAGATGAATGGATGTGAGTTATGGCGCCCTTGGATTCCAGACGGACGGGATATGTGTTTGTGTTTGCCGCGTAAAGGAGAGACGAAGGTGGCCCGGGGACGAGGGCAGACCTTTTCTTTGACCTGCCAATGAGGAAGACGAGGGCAGACCCTTTTCTTTTTTGACCTGCCAATGAGGAGAACGAGGGGCGTGTGGTGGACCCGCCCCTGGTGTTTAAAAGGGGTGAATTTTGGGAAAAGAAAAAGACGGACGGACGAGAAGGAGACTTGGAAAGAGACTGGAACGAACGGAGAGAGGATAAACTTGGAGAGATAGAGCCATGGAGTAAACTGGAGCTCGGAAAAGCTAGGGATTGACTCTCGAGTAATAAAGACTGTCCGCCCGGCCTTGGCCTATTTAATGAATATTGTTTGAAGCTATTAAATTCTAATTAAATTTTTTAAAATGAGGCTGTAACAAATTTTTTTTGTGTACGAATGACTGACGACGTTACAATATATATATATATCTTGTTCAAATTATCAATCATTAATAAAATACTCTCTATTCATCCATTGAAGTTCAAATACATTTTTTTAAAACTTGTAGTGGATGACACTTGATGTTAGTACAGTTTTTTCAAATATGAATTCTTTAATTAATTTAAAAAATGAATAAATAATAAACAAAAGTAATAATCCAACATCATGTATAAAAAGGAAAATAGCTCGGTCTGTCCCTGTAGAGCAATGGATAGTGCTTTGGACTTCTAATCCAAAGGCCGTGAGTTTGAATCCCACCTAGGACGGCCTAATTTCTTAGATTTTTTTTTACTATACTATTTTATTGGAATAATTAAATTTAATTCGTGAAGAAATAGTAACAATCAAAAATAATGGTCCAGAACCCTATACAGAAAGGAAAATGGAAAATTGCAAGGAAAATCTCTTTCTATTTTGTCACTATTGTGATTCTGTCATTTGTACATACATATCCATATTAATTGTAGCTATTTAATAAAAAGTAACTAAAATAAAAATTTTCTTCATTGACCTAAGTAGGAATTAATTTAATTTTTTAATACATTACTTATTCTTCTATTTTAAGAGAAAAGTAACATCTATATTAATGCATCGAATTCATTAAAAGTTGTTTATTTTTCTTGGTTTTAATTATAATTACTGCCCTGTTATTTTTTTTTTTTTGGATAAATGAAAAATGGGTTTATAAAGGCATTTAAACTAACTGAATTTTTAATTAAATAATTAATTTTAGTTAGCAATTTCTTTTGCAATAAATAAAATTAAAACAATCCTTATGCAAATTGCTTTTATTTTTTCAAATTTTTTTTTAAAAGATTTTCTGTCCCATACAGGGTGAACCTTTTCTTCAATGCAAGATATTACATACAGAAGTAAGCTAGTTTGTTTTTCTAATCTAAGAAAAATAACGGAAATTATTAATCGTTTTTCTTCCCAATACTCTTACAAATGAAATAAATTTAACTAATCTTTCTTTAAATAAATTCATGGTAAAAATCGTTATTTATACGACAAATAGCGTATAATTCTATTTTCTTAACACCTGAAAGATTTGATTTCCGTAGAACAACATGTTGATAGGAAAACCGGATATTCTTAAAAAACCGGTGAGAAAGATAATTAAAATCTGAACTCAAAATAAAGTTTTTACTATTTACGCAATAAGAAATTTATATGAAATAAAATAAAAGGTATTAAGTGAACGCTAGAAATATACGAGTTAAATTAGATAGGAAAATGTATTTAAATCTGAAAATGACGATTGAGTTTACCTTAAATATGTATTGTATTTGATTGTTACAATGTATTTCAAGATTACAACTACAAAAGATGCCTGTTTTTCAACATGTTATGATACAACGTAACATTTTAGGGAACAAAAATTATTTCAAAATATAGATCTTATAGAAACCATATAAAGTTTTCTTTTGAAAGTTACTCTCCCTCTAATCATACGTTATATTTCTATAAAGTAGCTTTTGAAAACTTGATTTACCATTCCTTATGAAAGTATAAAAAAATAATTAGAGTGTAGTAATCTAACAAATATTAAATTTTAAAAACTAATAAAGAGTATAAAGTATATTTCTCTTTCGATTTATTAAGAACCATTTAAAGTATACATATAACTAAAATGTCCTTGAATATTGTTGCATCAAAATAAAAAATTATACTGATATACATTACTTATTTAATACATTTGGGGCAAAAAAAAAAAAAAAAAAAATAATTTTTTAAAAAAATTAATTTTTTTTTATTTTTA
The DNA here is from genome assembly GCA_019973955.1 of Trichonephila inaurata madagascariensis. Taxonomy (NCBI): domain Eukaryota; kingdom Metazoa; phylum Arthropoda; class Arachnida; order Araneae; family Nephilidae; genus Trichonephila; species Trichonephila inaurata. Next base: position 168,137 of record BMAV01025696.1, on the reverse strand, counting down.
ATATTTTTTTTTTTAAAAAATTTGGGTAAAAAAAAAAAAAAAAAAAATGATGATTTGAAATAAGTTATTTTTTTTTTCAGTTTCGATTTATTTTTAAATAATCAATTAATAAAGACTTCAAAGTAACTAAATGAAATTTAACGATTTAATTGCTGATAATTTATTAGATCACTGATGTTTCATTAGGTTAATTTTTTTTTTCTTCTTTCAAATGGAGCTGTGGAGGGATAATCACCATTGCAGGCCAATTACATTTCCTCGGAGCTGGTATCAATTTTTAGTGTGGCATCATATTGATAGATACCAAATATCCCAACTCAATTTTGAATCCCGATTTCCACCGCAGAGGAAATCACTTGAGCTCTGACGATGTGAAATTGTACTAGGAATTTAATTTTGCCGATAACATCCAAGCCAAACGGGCACTTTAGGGATGTTTAACTGCTGCATAATCATACAACATGGAGGCTGTTGATGTTTTACATCATTAAAATTCTCCGACTTGTACACCCAAGTTTTCGTGTTAATCCCAGTACTAGGTCAGCTTCAGGAGGCTCAACATTTTAAGTTTAAAAAAAAAAAAAAAGAAACGAGCCTTACAGTAGTCGCATATGATGTGTAACATCTGAGATTTTATCGAGGTAAATACTCAATAGTAACTTAAATCCTGAAATAAATCAATCGAGTATGATAGGAAATAATTTTCTATTGAATAATTAATTATATCTTTAATGAAAATTTTATTTATTTAACACAAGGAATAATGCAATTAAATTTTTTATCAAAAATATTTATTCTTGTTCAATTTGGGGAAGAGTGGATCAATAGACTTGAAAATGGGCAAACAGGGATTTCGGTGGCCATATACATTTATCCGAATCAAATGGTTAAAAAAATTAAAGATTTACTGCATTTTGTACTTTTACCTTATACCAAAGATGGTTCTACTCTTAAACACCAACTATCACTCGCTTCTCATGATTCTGAGTGTGATTGAATTGATTTTTGAATCGAGTATGATTAAAAATAATTTTTTGACGAATAATTATATCTTTAATGAAAATTTTATTTAGGAGAAATACAATTTTTTATCAAAAAAATTTAATTACGTGCACATTTTTTTCGGCTGTACTCCTCCAGTTTTTAATTTTTTTTTTTTTTTTTTACGTTTTTTTTTTTTTTTTTTTGCTTATTGTTCCTTTTCTCAAAAATCACTCCTTTAAATATTTTGTAAGCTAGAGGAAAGATGTTACACATCAAGCGCGTAAGGATCTATCAGGAGTAAGACTTGCTGGTACTTGCGAAGTGGAGTAGGAAAACGAAATCGAGTTTTAGAATTCGAATTTTTTGAAATGCTAACTTTAGCCAATATAAAAAAAAACTTCACGCGTTGGATTTACCCATCTCTGCAAATGACAAAATCAGGGAAATTTAATTAGCTTGGTAAATGTTTAATTTTTAATCGAGAAAACCTTTTAATCACAATTAAAAATATTATATTCACAGTGACAGGAATTAACCTGAAAGTATGAAAAAGATACGCACTAAAATACTCGTATTTACTCGAATAATTTCATATTACGTACTCGTATTTTATTGAGAATGTTGAATTTTGTCAGAAGTTTAACAGTAAATATAATTATTAATATGTAAGTTTATCCTGAATAAGAATTCGAATCTTATAAAGACTGTAATCAAAGAAATATTACTTCGGTTAGACCGGTACAACTTTATTTCATGGATTTCAAATTCAAACTATACAACATTCAAAAAATGATCACAGTTACAATTATATTAAATTAGTTAACAGTATTAGAAAATAACGAGATGTTTGCGCGTGCTTCCTCACACTCAAAACCCTGTTAAGCGAGTGATAGTTTTGTTTTTATAAGACCAGAACAATCCAAATTGGCGCGGCATACTTTAAAACTTGTCTGAGGATTAGTGTGCGTCCTCATTGGTCAAATCAAAATAGCACACGCTTACGTCACTTCCTGTTAATAATTTCCGTCCCTTTTTCACGAAATCACTCCAACAAATATCCAGCAAGCGAGAGGAAAGATTTTACACATCAAAAATTTGTGGATAAAAGTGGTATTCGTTTGATAATGAGAACAGAACAAGCAAAACATTCTGTTGAAAGATGCTAAAACAAACTTTGAAAACCTTAAGATTTAATGTAAAATACAAAGCATTGCAGCTAATTCTTATGCACAGAAAAATAATTTCTAAATGAAAGATAATGATTTGTCAAAATTCTCATCTATTTACAATCTGATTTTTATACGGTATTCATCGATTTATAAATAAATTATCTACTGCTTTTTCGAAAATAACGCACAAGAAATTCAATTTTAGTTTCCTAGTATTAAAAAAGAGAAGGAAATCGAAATTTTGAATATTTCCGAAGGAAATTGATCGATTACAACTTGTTGTGGTGAAGCCAGGATTTGAGGAAATAGAAATCTGTGACATCTCTCCGCAAAATATCAGTTTCTTGATATCTCTTTTTTACTTGGATTTGGGGGAAAAATCGTAATCTATTTTATTTTTTTTTATTTTTAAATATATTATGATGTTTTACTAGTAATTTTTTGGGAGAGAAGGAGAGAGGTAAATTAAATAATAAAATTAAATCACAGATAGTATTGTTTTAATTTAAAAAAAAAAAAAAACATTTTTCGCGCGTTCTACAAGTGTTTTTGCTGTTAAGTTTTGCATTTATACCTATTCTTTATGATGCTTATTTTAATGACTTACTTTCACTGTATAAAAATAATTTGTAAAAATTTGTATAATAATTGCTATCACATACATATAAAGTTTTTAAAAAAATACAGGTTTAAGGAAAAACGTTGAATGTATGAATTGTTTTTAAAAACCTAAACAAAGATTTTAAAAACAAGAAAATCATTGCTATTTGGGACTAAAGAATGAAACTTGTGTCTTAGAATACAAAACATTAAAAGAAATAAACATCCAAAAGGTGCGTAACAACTTGAAATGGGAAGAAAACTATCTTGTTGTGAAGTTTCAAATTTGGAAATCTCTTTTTTTTTTTTTCAAAAATGACACGTTTCATAATTATTAACAACCATATAAATTTACTAGGCTCTGCAATGCATGACGAAATAATACCTTCTATTATAAAATTGTTATATGTATGAAATCAAATGAAGAGATGAAGCTTTTAAAAACTATGAATAATATTATACCAACTAGATGCATGGCCCGGGGTTGAATGGGCCTTTTCGAGTGCATAACTTTTTGCCAATGGAAATTACCTCTTGCCATCTCGTATTCGGTACTTTTTGGTTTGTGTGTGATTTCTATATGTTGGCCTTAAAATTCCCTTTTTAGAATTTTCTTCTTCGTCTTTGCCCCATCGGACGTGTGAGTTCCCCTCCGATTAGCCCGGCGTTGCACGGGCTTTTTTCAGGAGTATAGATTCCTCCCCCAAGTAAATTTCCCCTTTCCTTCCAAATACCAGCATGTATGGGTGTTTCTGTATGCGCAATGTGTGTGATTTCTATATGTATGCCATTAAAACTCCTTTTTCTGAAATGTCTTTAGTTTCTCGCCCTTGACAAATAGGGTTCTTTTTTCTCAGTTTTTTCAATATAAAACTTTTTTTCCCAGAAAGAAATATTTCTTCAAAATTCTGTGTATGTTTTAGATTTAAATTTACAAAACCAATCTATTTTTATTCATTGGAGAACAGATAATGTGCGATTTTAGTTATGAATAATTAATTTAGAAATGAATTATAAAAAAGCAACACTGCTTTAGTTTCTTAAAAAAATAAATTCACATTTAATTCGATTGATTGAAGCTGTTTCGGAGGTTATACATTAAGGCAGTGGTTCTCAAACTTTGAATACTTGCGACCCAATATTCTATCATAATTTTCATCGCCCCGCCCTCCCTCTTACAATAACAATGTATTGAATTCGATAATACGATACTTTGACGCTAAAGCTGCAAGAACGAATTTTCTTAAATGCCACCGGCTTATATAAACGTATTGCTCAGCCAAAGCGTTAACTGTCCCAGATGGATATATACGTCTTTCAAATATACGCGATCTGTTCTGTTTACTGTTATCCATAATACTATTCAGAAGTCTCTTTGGAATGCAATAAAAGAACATTGGCAGTGTTTGTGGATTTACCAATTTCTGAGGAGCTCCTTCGTTATTCCATTTCTGCCCCCCCCTCCAAAACAGGCAAAATGGGGCATTAAGGAGCAAATCGCTTAACGTTTAAACATCAGTCAAGGGATTATTTATAAACCGTATAAATTATCAAGATAAGTGTTAATTTTTTAATATAATTTAAATATTTGGATTTTTGAATACAACAAGCCCATCGGGTCACTGGTAATTATTAAACTTGTTCTTCATTTAGTTTTGTTAAGTTAATTATAAAATACATTGTGCAGTACTGATACATTTATAGGTGAATTATATCAGTGTAAATGTTTTTTTTTTATTATTATTACGTCAGAATATATTGTCTTTGTTTGCTTTCAATAAATTAGTATTTTTAATAATAATCTTTTGTTTCCGACTTTTCAATATTCTCGCCCCCTAGGGGGGGCGCCCCACAGTTGGAGAAGCACTACATTAAGGCATAAAAATACATATAGGTGGAATTTTGTTTTGCTTTCCAATGATTTCATGAATTTAAAAAGCATTAGAAGAAGAAAAGAAAATGTTATGAGAACTGGAATGCTATCTTACCAGAACGTCGTTGACGTACCAACTAAGGTTAGCAGCAGGTTTGGATTTAGCCGAAGAGCAACGCACTGTAAGATTGTCACCATACTCTGTTACCTCGCCATAGATCAGAGGGGAAGATTCAGGAGGAACTAGACAAAGAAAAAAAATCATTTACAATAAATAATAACGAGCTGAAATTTTCTGAAGGAAAAATTAAATACATTTACTCGAGTTAATGAAGGGTTTATATATACAAAACGATTGTAACCTTCAGAAGAGGTAGAAAGGGAATTGGGTTAATGCATAAATTAGTATCTTCACCTTAGTGTTTAAGAGGTATCCGACTACGTTCGGAACCGTGATTTTGCAAAAGCGTATAAATGGATAATATAATATTTAGTGTCACTCAGATTAGAAAATGTATATAAAATTGTTTTAAGAATAGTATTACAATAAAAAATTATTTAAGTACAATATTTCGACAAAAAATAAACATATAGAATGAGCCATTTTCAAAATATTCTCCCTTTGCGAAAAATGCTTCTATTATAATAATATTTTGCCTGTCTATAGCTCAGACCTCTGTACAGAGGCTCTATTTGAATTTTTGAAGTATATAACTTAGAAGTGAGTTTATCCATGTTTTACGACACCGGAAGGGACCAATTTTAAGAAATAAACGCAGATAATTATTTCAATGGGTTGTAACTCTAAAAATAATGTGAATTTTTCAAAACTCACAGTTGAGCCTCTGTACAGAGGTCTGAGCTCTATACAGGCAAAATATTACTATAATAGAAGCATTTTTCACAAAAGGAGAAAATTTGAAAAAAAGGTTATTCTAAGTTAATTTTTTGCCGAAATATTGTATTTAAATAATTTTTTTATCAAAATGTCCGTAAAACAATTTTGTACATGTATTCTAATCTAAGTGACTCTAAATATCATTAAAACTAACCATTTATGCGCTGTTTTAAAATAACGGTTCCAAAAGTAGTCGGATACTTTAGTGATAGAATGTAAACTGGAAGCACTTTTCAAGTTTCAAGTTGAAAAAACACATGGATATTAATGTTCTATTGTAATTCATATAGCAGATGAGGCAGCAGTTTTAAAATTGTGGTGCGCTGGCCTCCAGGGGCCCACAGTGCATTTTTATAGGGTACACGGAGGTTTCTCATTTCATGTTAAGGTTACCTTCTTTGACAGACTCCTAAAGGCATCATGGAAAAACTGGAAGTTCACCATTATAAACTAGATCTTTAAGGCGAATTGGTACCCTTTGAACAACATTCTTTCTTTATGTATTTAAAAATCATATTTTAATATTTTATATATTGTTTCTATTAAAAAAATGATACGAGATGGAATGATTCACATATTGTTCACAAAATTTTAAAAATTTAAATTTTTTGAAGAAAATTTGGAAAATTTTAAAAACCTACTCCTTCCGTAATTATTTATTTTTTGACCTGAATTTTTTTGTAATACTCTTATGGATATTATAAACAACTTAAGGGATCGATTTTATAATAACTTAATTCGTTTTTGAGGGGAAAAAATAAAATGTTTATATGCATGCTAAAAATCAACGAAAAAGCCAATATCTCTTACATTTTAATTTTTAAAAAAAAAAAAAAAATATTCAATTTACAGCAAAATGGATCCTTAATTTTGTTACATGCTTTATATGCAGCACACAGGAAAAAAATGGAAGTGATTGGTAAATAGTTATGGAAGGAGTAACATTTTGAATGCACTAATGTTTCGAAAAAAACAAACTGAGAAAAACCACTTTAAAGTTTATATAATTCTGAAAAAGAAATTATAATAAGCTTAAATAAACTTAAAATACCACTTTAAGATATCAATTATATATTTTTTTAAAAAATAATTGCATTTTCGTATTTTTCCAATTTATACATTTTTATAAATGACCAATTTTAAGAAGGTATAATCGCACAAGAAAATTCAAGAAAAATGTTAAGCAAATTTTTTTTTTCTTTCACGACTGAAAGTTTAATTCTTTTTTTCCCGCATAATATTGAAGAATTACATTTTAATGAAAAACATATCAGGAATAAAAGAACTGAAATTATGAAATTATTAATGTAAAATGCCTTAAAACTCAAAAAATTTTACATGCACACATTTCACAAAGAAGATAAATTACGTTATTGTGCTTTATAATATGTTCCTTATATTATGTGCTTTATGCGTAATATATAAATATTCTGCTTTATATATTACACATTCTTTTTTACAGTTATTATTTCTCTTTATAAAATGGTTTTTTTTTTTTATTAAAACGCTTTTTTTTATAAAAAGGGATCGTTGCCGAATTGTCTAATTTGTTTTCAAATGAAGTTTTTTTCAACTTCTAACTTTCCGACTTGCACAAATGACTAATCTCCTTATTATCCCCAATGAAACAACTGTAGTAGAACGTGTACCTCGATCAGGAAATATTCAGTTTATTATTATTATTATTATTATTGTTTGCAACTTTATAGCAATCTCTACAACGTACTTAGTCATATGATGTGGGAGTCAAGGAGGAGATCGGTGGGTCGAAAGCTTAAGAACCGCTGATATAAGGAAACAACGCATATTAATATGTCACACTTCTTGTGGAATTATTATTATTTTTTTGCACGCAAAACGTTTAATGATTTACATTCTATGATTTGGACATTATATTTTACTTTGACTGACAATTCATTATTAAGTAATTATTTTTATTGAAAATGAAAGGGCACACAGTTCAATAAACTTATGCATTTGTTGCACACTCGTACTAAAATCTATTTAACCGTACATTTCCGTGGATAAGCCAAGAATTTTCCGAATATTTCATACATATTAAGCTGGCATATAAATCAGTTAAATTCAGTTTGCCAAACCATCTGATAGATATCTTAATTTCAAATGTAGTTATGCATTGGAGATGGGTCAACTTTTAAGGAAAAATTAAAACGGTTCACAGATGGAATGATGAGGAGCTACTATCCGCATGTGACAACTATCTTCTTTAAGAGGACTTGGCACCCCAAAAATGACCGACCAATCGTTCCTTTTTTTAATTATTTAATCTTATTCCTTGGATTATTATCTTTTGATTGATATATCATTTGCTCAAGTCGGAAAGTTAGAAATTGAATAAAACTTCATTAGAAAACAAATTAGGCAATTCGGCCACGCACCCTTTTTAGAAAAAAATCTAAAAAAAAGGGAAAAAAAAATCTATTTTATAAAGAGAAATAATAACCATAAAAAAAGAATGTAATATATAAAGCAGAATATTTCCGAGGCAATACAATAATGTAATTTTTCTTCTTTGTGAAATGCGTGCATGTAAAATTTTTGAATTAGGACATTGTATATTAATAATTTCATAATTTTGGTTCTTATCCCTGATATGTTTTTCATACAAATATAATACTTCAATATTATGTGAAGAAAAAAAGTAAACTTTCTTTCGTGACAGAAAAAATAACTTTGTTTACATTTTTCTTGAATTTTCTTCTGTGTAATTAATACCTTTTTAAAATTGATCCTTTATAAAAATATATAGGTTGAAAAAATACGAAAATGCAATTATTTTAAAGTAAAATATATAACTAATATCTTACAGTGGTATTGTAAATTTATTTAAGCTTCTTATTATATTTTTTTCAGAATTATAAACTTTAAAGTGGTTTTTCTCAGTTTTTGTTTTTTGAAACATTAGTGCATTCAAAATGCTACTCCTTCCACAACTATTTACCATTCATTTCAATTTTTTCCCTGTGTGTTGCATATAAAGCATGTAACAAAATTAGTGATCCATTTTGCTGTAAACTGAATACTTTTTTTAAAAAAATTTAAACGTTTCGGCTTTTTTCTTGATTTTTAGCATGTATATCAGCATTTTATTTTTTTTCTCAAAAATGAATTAAGTTATTGTAAACTAGATCCATAAAGTTGCTTATAACATCCATAAGAATATTACAAAAAAATTTCAGGTAAAAAAATTAATAATTGCAGAAGGAGCAGGATTTTAAACGTTTTCAAATTTTCTTTAAAAAATTGGAATTTTTAAAATTTTGTGAATAATATTTAAAAAAATTTCATCTCGTATCTCATTTTCTTGAATAGAACCATTATATAAAATATTAAAATGTAATTTTTAAATACATACAGAAAGAAAGTAGTTCAAAGGGTACCAAGTCCCTTTAAGCCAGCTTGGATAAGAAAATATTTTCTGTCTCAAATAAGGGTCTATTATTTTCCGATTATACAGTTCACACACGCACATCAGTTTCAAAAAGCAACTTTCATCGTCATATAATGTATTTAACTAGTTTGTATACCCATTTTTCGCACGGGTGAATTAAACTGCCCCCAATCTTAAATGTACATATGCTTCTTCCAAAATTAAGTGGGGAAAAGCTTTTTCTCTCTCTGGTTGCTTTGATACAATTTTCAAAATTATGAGAACTTACACCAATAGCTATTTATCTTATACAAGCTAATAGTTCAAAATATTGCATTTCAAATTATGGGAATTTCATGAACTTAAGTTTATGTAAAATGTCAATGCTAAAAATAGTTGAATTTAAAGATACGTTTAATGATTTTACATGGAAACAAAAATAAATAAATAAATAAAAACTTTCTATTTTTTATACTTTTAATAGTGCTTAAATTAATACAGTATAAAGATAAAATAAATTAGTTTGAGTATTAAAATCATCTATTTAACAAACACTTCATTGCAAAATATTAAAATGGATATTGAAGAACTTTCTCAGTTGCACATTATTCCAAGAATTTACCTAAAATTACTATTATTTTCTGTGTCAAATCATATCAGAAATTTTATCTTCAATGTTGACGTAGAGAAATATAGGAATATATTACTTCTATATATATATATATTTTATAAAGCCAGAAAAAACAAAAGTATTTTTCAACAAAACACTATATACACCATCCAAACTTTCATTGGTCGCAAATAATAATAACGGTAAAACAGATATAACTCCAGTATGTTTTATTTCTTGAATTTCACTGGAAAAATAAGATCGAAGTAGCTTCAAAACAGCTACTTTGTCAGTATTTTTCTAAAATCTTTACTTCTTCTACATCCTACATTGAATTCTCTTGGGTGCTAACACTTGTTTTCTATGTCTTTGCTTAAAGCTGAAGGGAAAAAAATGTTTCTATAAGATGTCTGAGATAAGAGAAATAGAGATGTATTAGGATCTCGATAGATGTATGTGTTAGATATATACATTCCTGTCACATTCAATTGGTACCTTTATTAGTAAATTATTTGGAAAAAGAAAATGCATTTCAAACGTAAATTATTATTATTTACGTATTGCATTTGAAATATTAAAAATATATCAATTTTATAAACTACGTGTTTTTTAAAAGAAAATTTAAATACAAAAAAAACTCATTATTTTCTTTAACAATGTAGTTTTCTATCCATAATAAAAAAAATCATAAAAAATATTAAATGTTTTATTAACACTTCATAACAATCACTAATAATTCCACTAATAATGTGCTAAATCCTTTCACTTGAAATCTTGAAAAAAGAACTAATCTAAACTTGAAATATTTCCTATTTTAATTACAATAATTGAAAGACTAATAAATTGTTGACAATAATCATACGAGAAAAGTATTAGTGAAACTCAAACACAATTCACATAAAATTAACCTTTTACCGCATGCGCAAACTAATTGAAATTGCATTAAAAATGAGATAGCTGTAATGAGAATTAATTTTATAATTCTAAGAGCAATTAATAAACGGTTGTTGAATCCAATGTTATTCTAAGCAATTACAATTTTTAAACAAGCTATGGATCTTCCAATTCTCTCTGAAAATTGAAATAATTCAAATATTAATTTTCTCGTTAATGAGTGTTAACTAGATTCGTTATCGTGTTAAATTACGATAAATTTTAATTCGAGAAGTAATACTACTTTCAAAGCAAATACCATTGCTTACAAGGCTAATTATTTCCTCCATTAGTGAAAAAAACATATCTCTTTAGAAACAGAATGTTTAATCATTTTCTTAATTTGAAATTAAATCCTGGAATTATATTAAGGTTTACCGTTCATGGAGAATATTTTTCTCTTGATTCCAAAATATATCATTTCATGAAATAGTATTTCCCAGTGAGTTTTCACATTTGCTAATTGCTTTCTAAATTAATATTTTGTTCGAAATGAAATATCTCACAGTATGACGTCTCGTCGAAACGTAATTAATCGATTCAATCTCAATTTACTTTTCGTACAATTCAGTGATGATTGGGTTTCAGTATAATATAGCAAACTTTTCTATTTAAAAGAATAATTTTGAATAAATTCTACACAAGGTTCCCCAAATAATTTAGCCTCCAAACGAATCTATGTATACATACACGAGAGTTTTTTTAAGAATCAGATTCTTAAGAGATTAAATTTTGTGAAGTAAATTTAAATATTAATAAAACGCAAAAATACATGTATTGTTTGTCAAACTGTAACGAGTACTTGAAACGTTTCAACCTAACCTCTAGGGGAATCTATTTTTTCGATTATTTGTTTAATTCGAAAATCTCACTTTGTGAAGGAGCCCTGATACATGCAGATTCAGTTTTCTTTTTAAAGTAATCTATTTGTTGACCCTGTGAATGTATGGAGAAGTTTTTGCTGTTATAAGAAATAATTTTGATTAACTGTTATTGGAATTGGCGGGTTGGATTATAAATCGTATAGCTGTATGTGACTCATGATTTGATTTATTCTAAGCCTGGTACCTTCGTGGCTGACATATAAATTTTAAAGGAATTATTATTAGTTAAAATTCGACGTTTATTTCCCCCATATCTGGTTCTTGCTAATAATTTATTACTGGCTCGAATACAATTATACGACAATTTTCTCTCATAATCCGTATCGAATTAGAGTAGATCTTGTGAGCGACTTACACCAGAAGTTGCTTCCTCACCGTCTTACCTATTTAATGTATCCGACTACGTTCGGAACCGTGATTTTGCAAAAGCGTGTAAATGAATATTATTTATGATATTTAGTGTCACTTAGATTAAAAAATGTATATAAAATTGTTTTAAGAATATTATTAGAATAAAAAATTATTTAAGTACAATGTTTTGACAAAAAAATGAACATAGAATGACCCATTTTCAAAATATTCTCATTTTGTGAAAAATGCTTCTATTATAGTTATATTTTGCCTTTATATAGCTCAGACCTCTGTTCAGAGGCTGAACTAGAATTTTTGAGATATATAACTTAGAAGTAGATTTATCCATATTTAACTACAACAGAGGGGAGAAATTTTAAGAAAAAGACGCCGATGATTATATTTTAATTGGTGGTAACTCTGAAAATAATGTGAATTTTCTAAAATTCCTAGTTCAGACTCTCTGAAAAAATATTTACTTTATATAAGCAAAATATAATTACTATTGAAGAATTTTTTATAAAAGGAGAACGTTTTGAAAAAAGGTTATTCTAAGTTTATTTTTTTGCCAAAATATTGTATTTAAATAATTGTTTTTGTCATAATGTCCTTAAAACAATTTTATACATGTATTATATGCTAAGTAACACTAAATATCATGAAAATTATCCATTTATGCGCTTTTTTAAAATCACGGTTCCGAACGTAGTCGGATACCTTAAGGATGTAGGAGGAATGAAAGCAGAACGAGAGACTTACATAATTACAATTATTTATTTACTCAAACACACTAACCAACAACGACTTATTATAAAATTGAATATCAAAGGAGTAGCAGAGAGAAATCAATGATTAATTAGCAAATATGCGCAAGTAACGTATTTAACTCAATCTAATCTAACGTGGATTCCTAACCTTAAATCTACTAATTCAACACAGTGCCCAAACACCACTTTTAATCTTTACATGCGAAAGTCAACTTTATTCAATCTCGCCTGCGTAGCGAATGTAGCAACTTACACCTACTTCTACTATAATTACAAAACTCTGACTTTATATAGTCGAACTAATCTGCATATCATGCTTTATTCCTGAGCGGTATGGCTGTGAATTAAACGCAAATGCTAGCCCAAAGATTTCCCAAGAGGATTAGTGCTAGGACGCGTAAAGATCCATCACAAGCTGTTATCAGTATTACAACGTATTTTTGAAAATCCAGTTCATTATTGGTAAAAGAAAGCAGCTGTAAAAGGGCAAGGTATTTTTCAACTAAGATTTTTTCCTTAGTAGCTAATATATTCAGGTTGTAACTATAATTTTATCACTAGCTGACGTAATGCATTGTTTCTAAAGAATAATCAATTGTATTTATTTGTTTCAAATAAAACCAATGGAAATTATTCTTTCAATTGGCTTCTGCTTTCATTTCCCATATTCTACCACTCACATTTCAAAGCCTTATGAGATTAACACTAGAAAGTCCGCGATGTCGATTGCACACCTGAGGCCGTTTAGTTTGTTTTTGGTTCCACGTTTTTTCTAGGAATTTGAAAATTCCTCGGGCCGTTTAATTATTTATTGTAGTGATTACACAGAAAAATATTCGTGGGTCTATTTAATTAGGTTAGATTTTACGACTAAATATACCTAGAGCGTCCGCTGGTGTCATTTCAACACCAAGACAACTTGTCATAATAAATAGGTGTCGTTCAGCAAAAGGTACTTCATTAAGTACCTTCAGTTTAGTAAAACAAATTTTCGAAAGTAATATCGCACATTTATTTGGCCTTGGATGCAGCATTATTGGGTTCACATCGGAAATGACTCAGTTATACTAAAATCATTGTGTCTAAGTGTTTCGTTACATAACATTACGCGATAAGTTAAAATTACGTAAGTGCAAGAAATTTAAAAAAAAAAAATTAATACTGAATTTAAGAAAAACGCAGTTTCACTAAAACGCAAAAAGGTTGAAATGAAAGAGTGAAATGGAAATTCAACTAATAAATTTGTCCCCCTTGCATGAAAATGGTGTGTGGAAAATGTGCAGAAAAAATTTAATACCACTGTATTCATTGCAAATGAGGTATGTATAAAAGATGCGTAAGATGACAAATAATAATCCTTTAACTGCCAAGTTATTTTGTTGATTTGGGTACACAAATTGTCAAATTTTTTTGAACCGAAGGACTTCTGACCTCTAACCTTTGAAGTTTTCAGTAAAGTGCTGCCATATATTGAATTGAGCGCACATTAACTTTTCCCAAGAATCAGTCGGGTTTGACAAAGAGATGAAGCCGAAATAAACGTCTCCTGATATATATATACGGGTAAAACAATACGATGCACTCAAAAAAATTACCCCGAGTAATACTCGGGTGTGACATTTTCGAACACCAGTGCTGTGCCCGAGATTATCTCGGGAATGACAGTTAAAAAATTAAAAAACTCGCATTCTCACAAAAATTACGATTTTGCTTATTATACCAATATTTATGAATATTATTATTTTATTCCATTTTACAAGATTAAGTAATTTGTTTTGCTACAGTTAATGATATAAAGGGTCGTAATATTTGATAATTACATTAAATATTATTAAAAAGTCTTGAAGCTACTGTAGTCCTGTAATTATTTGGTTAATACAATTATTTCATATGCTTTACATCACAATGTCGAAACGACACCGGTGGACGTTTAAGGGTAACAGAAATCCCAGATGTTCTAGCTTTGGGTCTCAATGCATTAATAATAAACTCTAATTCTAATTTAGACGTTCCAATAAAACGAATGTCTATAAAAGTAGAAACTAAAAAAATACAATGTCTTATATTTTTAGAATAAATATTAAGCAGAATTTTACAAATGTCAATTAGGCAAAAAAAATCAGGATGGTTAATAAATTTTTGTCCAGTAAAATATGCTACAATGATATTAAATTATTTTAAATAATAGGTAAAAATCTGTTTAATTTTTCCATGCATTATTTGCTTGTGACTAAAGAACTGTGGCTAATTCACAAATTCTTTATGCACTTCTTTATTTCTAGTCATGTGTAATTCTAACTAGAAAAAATAGTCGGTAATCATGTGTTTCAAAAGTTGAAACTAATGATTCCCTCGTATTTTTTAAAGACTAGTTCAACGAGACTAGTTGATATGAAATCCTCAACTGTGAAATAAATTTCAAAATGAAAACCAAGTAAAGCATATATCGTAGAAATATTCAAGCCAACAAAATATTATTTCAGATTTAAGTTCTGTAAATTATTGAGCACTGAAAAAATTTTTTTCTGCATCTTTTTCAATTTTGTTCTATTCGTCTCTGAATGCAACAATATATTATATAATATCGCTAAATATCAAAACTAAAATGACATTTTTTTCTATGTGGGACATTTTCAAAATTTTATTTCATACTGAATACTAATTTCTTAAATAAAAGCATTTCAATTAATTTAACAATAAGCCCCTTTGTAATCAATGAGAGTTTGGGTTCTTTATTTTTAAATTTTAACAATATTTTTTACCGTTTTGTGCTACCATAAATAAGTTTTTATAAAGACTTATTTTACCTTTATATCATTAATTCAGTAAATCCACGACACAGCAACTGCCTTGAAACAGTTTCTGTGTGTTGTACATTATGTACTAACCTTTTTAGAAACATGTACGAGGATGACCCCAAACTAACCGAAATCAAGCTGTTGTGCGTGCATTCTTTGTAGTTATAAGGCACTGTGTTAGGTGGTATTAGTTCAGGGTAGGGATTGCAATATCGGACTAAATGTTCAATACCGGGGTATTTGGTATTTTTTAGATCTCAATAACGGGATACCTGTTTTGATACTGGTAGTAGAAATTTTAGAAAAAGAAAGGAAACACAGATGTTTCTTTTATTTGCTAGTTTCATAAGAGAGTGTAAATATCTAAAAAATAACTGGTAACTTATAAATTATAACGGTATTCAAATAATCACAAAATAGTGTAAATATCACTATTCAATTTGCAGTACTATTACAAATTTTGGAAATGTGAAAGATTTTCCTCACTAAATTTCTTTTCAGTGGTTAACGGCTCATTGTGAACTTGCTGGGAATAAGCATGCTGACATTCTTCCTAAGAAAAGAGTCCTTGTGATTCAAAGACTTGCGGGAATTTCAACTTTTAATTCATAAAAGCCTTTTTTACAAATTTTAGTTTTTAAGTATAATTTTTAAGGGGAATCTGCAGTAATGTCGAAGGACAAGAACTCGGAAATATTAAACGAGAAGTCATCCTGGTTTGTTAATGTATCCGACTACGTTCGGAACCGTAATTTTAAAACAGCGCTTAAATGGATAATTTTCATGATATTAAGTGTATACTTAGATTAGAATACGTGTATAAAATTATTTGAAGGACATTTTGACAAAAAAAATATTTAAATACAATATTTTTGCAAAAAGTAAACTTAGAATAAACTTTTTTCAAAATGTTCTCCTTTTGTGAAATACTTCTATTACAACAATATTTTATGCCTGTATATAACTCAGACCTCTGAACAGAAGCTCAACTATGAATTTTGAAAAATTCACATTATTTTCAGAGTTACAACCCATTGAAATAATTATCGGCGTTTTTTTCTTAAAATTTTTCCCCTCTGTTGTCGTAAAACATGAATAAACCCACTTCTAAGTTATATATTTCAAAAATTCTCGTTGAGTCTTAGTACAAATGCAGGGGCAAAATATTAATGTAATAGAAACATTTTTCACAAAAAGAGTATATTTTAAAATTTGGTCATTCTATGTTCGTTTTTTGTCAAAATATTGTACTTAAATAATTTTTTATTGCAATACTATTCTTAAAACAATTTTATATACATTTTCTAATCTAAATGATACTAAATATCATAAATATTATTTATGTATACCCTTATGAAAAATCATGGTTCCGAAAGTCGCCAGATACCTTAAGTTTCCTAGAAAACCTGTTGTCTCTTATTTAGACTTTTAACAGGGCATACTTGTTTGAGGCCCCATGTCTACAAAATTAGTATCGGCAACTCACCTGACTGTACTCTGTGTGACTCTGGTCAGTCTATGACCGCTGTACATTTGGACGAGTGCCCTGCACTAAAAATTTTTAATAGTATTGTCAAAAAATATTGGAGAGCATGTACAGTAATGGCATGGATGTTATTTGTTGTGTGTGGCATTTGTAAAATAATATAAACAATAGTTTCTTTGGAATCGATTTTACATAAGTGAAAAACAAATGAAACTTACTGTAAACAACAACATCTCTGTGCACTTGAACGCATCCAAAGTAAGGCTCGTCTGCAGATACTTGACATGTATACTGTCCTTCGCTCGTTAGCGTTAGATTTCTTAGATATACTGTGTTTGGACTGGATTTGGAAAGCTGAAAAAATAAGCTATATATCACCAACAAAAGTCTGTGTAAGGAATGAAAACATAACAAATTTATAACATATATTTTCTTTATATAATATATTTTAAATAAATAATATATATAGATTAAGTGTGTGTTTCTCATTTAGTTTTTTTTTCTTTACATTACTTAATTCTTAAGTCTTTTTTCTACCTGAATTTAATATTTTAGTCTTTTTTTTTTTCGGTTGAAAAAAAACAAACAATACTCAATGAAATATTTTTATATATTATACAATTTGGAGAATTATATGCAAAGCAGAAAACATTTTAATACTATTTAATATCATTCAAGGATTTAATTATTTTCAAGAATTCTATTAAATCAATTTATCCTTACAGAATTACCCCCAAAAAATGGAAAATATTTATATGAAAATCATCAACTAATTCAGGTTTAAGCTAAAATGAATGAGATATGTGGATATTTTATATTTGATAATGAGTTAAAAAGAATCCCTTTATCTAAGGGATTAATATATTTTTATCAAATAATTAACACTTCCAGTCGAAAATTTTCTTTTATGAGATGCAAAATTCACAACTTATAATTAATCATACGGTTTAATTTCAATCTGCAAAATGCATTATTTTCATTGGAAATGGTTTATTTAATAATTATCTAAAAGTTTATTTTGATAACCTCTAAAGCTCCCATGTTACTTTTTTGTAATGACAGTATACCGTTTAAGAAGTTTGTAATAGTGTAAGTATCAATCAGAATCAATAATATATAATTCGAGATTACTTTTACCAATCTCACACTTTTATAGCAAAAAGAAAATAAAGAGAATTCAATTAATATCTGAAAAGATAGTTTTTAATTACAATTATAAAAACCAATGTAAATCAAATGCTAATGTTAAATAAATGATTTGAGAATATTTGAACCCATCACTCATATTTAGAAAGCGAGTTATAAGATAAAAATTGAAAACCTTAATTATTAAGATTATAACTTCAAAATCAATTTAACAGAATCTTGAATTTTTAATAATACATCCATAAAAGTATCAATGTAGGATTATAACGCATATTTGAACTGCTAAATGATTTACTGTAGATCTATTTTTAACTATTATCATAAGTAATATGATAGTTAAGTCATGCATAACGTTAAAACTGTATGTAACAGTAAACAAATAGTATAAAAAAATTAAAGTCAATTCCTCTTCTTAGGTTAATAAAGAAAAGTTTTTTCTATTTAAGTTACTTATTATTTAGTAATGACAATTAGTATAAATATGTATGTACATATGACAAAATCACAATATTAAGTGGTAATTAATTATTTTTAATTATCCTTCAAGAATCGTATGATTATCCAAAACGATCGTGTTTATAAAATTTCAGTTCAACTGAGTGTTTTGAAACATGAGAAAAGAAATTTTAAAGTTTTGATCCAAGTCACTAAAAATGAAGCAAATGTGACTTTACTCGTAATTCTTTAAATAATTAGTTCCAGTCTCAATTCATTTGAATTAATTATAGTTAAATATCAGTATTGTCATGCAAAAAAATAGTGCATAGAAAATTTCACCTCAAATAAGCGTTTTGAAATGTGAGGAAAAACCTTTTAAAGTTTTGTAACATGTCGCCAAAATGGTCGCTAAGTCGCCAAAAATGATGCCAACGTGGCTGTATTTGTAATTCTTTGAATAATTAGTTTTAATAAATTAATTTTTGTTGATTATAATTAAATTACCGTACTGTCATCTAAAATAATCTTGTATATAAAATTTCAGCACAATTTAGCGCTTTAAAATGTATCTTATTAACGATTGAAGATTTGAACTAGATATATATATGGTGAAAGTGAACTAATAGTAGGAATTGAAAAATATATTAGGAGTCTAATCTTTTAAGAAACAAGTACCTTATCTCAAAGATAAAGTAGTTTAAATGATTGATTATAATAAAATAAAATACGATTTTAAAATGTTAAAATAATATTTAGAATGTTACTTTTAAGTATCTAGAAAGTATCTTAAGTATCTAAGAACTAGTCAATCCCCAATAGGCATTTATATGATTACTTTATATATATAAGTATAGCAATCTTATTTATACCCAATTTCCGTATCTGCATTCGCAAGACGATTCTATTAAAAAAATAACATACTTTAAGTGGATTTCATAGATCACAAATTTAAATCCGTCGGAAAATCATTTTAAATGGAAGAATTTAGAGGGAAAAGGGGAAAAATCGAGGCAAAAACAGGAAAATAGATTTAAAAAAAAAGACGCACAACAAATAGTCGAGTTTGTGGTATCAGAGATACAGAAGTCTAACTTATGTTAAGGTTATTTATTTTAAGGGGGTAGATAAATGCTTCGGAAATAAATAAAATAACTATTTGAAGATTCCCATTAGACTGAAAACGTGGTTCAGGGAAGAAAAAATTCCAACTGTATACAAAAAAGCAAGCAGGATCAAGTGCAAGAATTACGACTCTTGGGTCTAAGAAGGAACTTTGGCTTCATTTTGCTTTAGTAAGTACAAAAATATTTTTGTTCTTTTCCTTCTTCTGCCTTTCCGCAGGTTGAATAAAGAAAAAAAGAGGAAACGATTTGTTAGGCAAAGCATGCATTACTGAATCGAAAAAATTGGCTATTTCTTTCAACACATTTATATACCACATTGATTTAATTTAAGGATTTATTTACCTAAAATACAAAGATTTGAATTGCATATTATTTGAATTGATATTTCTATTTTTATTCTTGATAATTCATTCAGTTCAATTATTTTTCTCTTATTCTTTGCTCTCTGTTGGGAGTTAAATTATATTGACTCAAAATTTTATTCTGTTTCTTTTGAGTTTTCTAACAGAATATAAAAATATATTGTAGAAAATAGGGATGCAATGATTTACTTATATTTTAATAATAGTAAAATTATAAATAAATTATAGCATAAACTAAATTTATAGTCTTAAAATTTCATAATTATATTTTTATAAATACATTTTGGGGTGGAAAATAATAAATACGCCATCTATTTTATTTTTCATGAAATTTTTCAATTCAAACTACAATTATATATAGGTAATAATTCACGGGAATTTTCATTTGAGAGTTGTTTTCTTTTAATTTGTTATAGTTCTGACGCTCCAGGGCTTCGCGTAAATAAGTATAATTGTTAGTTATACTCTTAAAGGTAGTTAACCGTAAATTTTAACACTTGGAAATTATGTAGTCAGCGAATTTAAAGTAGTGATTATACAAGTCAAACTATGAGATAACTGACCACTAGTAACAATAGCCATCCACGGAAGTCATGTGAGTTTTGGAATTTCCGGTTTGCTTCTTGTATATAAACCTACGTTTTATTGAAAATTTGCCTGCTGCTACTTGTATATAGTAAAACCTGTTTTTGTGCGGAAGATAGCAACCGCATTAAAAGAAACCGCACAAAAATATTTGAAAATTTCATAAATATTTAAACATAACAAACGACTTTGTCGACCAACTATAGAATTTTTTTTATGCGACGCAGAGGGGCTACATAAAAAAAGTCGCACTTTCACAATACGTCAGTTATTTATGAAATTTATGAGAAAGTAGTTCCATAACAAAATAAATAATCAAATTACGCATGAAAATATTTTATAAACATTTAGTTTATCATTGTATACATGGAGAAATTTTAAAAATGCATATAAATAATTCACTGCTACTCATTATAATCCCAAGCGCACATCTTTCTGTGTGATGAAATAGTTCAAAATCGCTGATGTCACTTAAAGATACAATTTCAATTATTTTATTTTTTTGGCACCTTAAGGAAAATGATAAGTTTTTGTAACGAAGATCGATTGATCAGTTGCTTGTAAACGTCACAATAACTAGATATACATGATCGAAGAGTCCTTCTTAGAATTTCAAACTCTTTTCAGAATCGGGATCTGTTTTAAGAAAATGCTGTTCCAACTTGTTTGAAAGCTGGATTCTTGTATTTATTTTTTTCCACTCTCAAAGAATACAATTCTTCTTGTCCGTCTTCATAATCTGTCAAATTATTGATAATGTTACTGCCTTTATGAAAGCTTTGTCTTCTATCATGCGCGGGCTGCTGGCGCGTTGAGAGAAAGCAATTGAACGTGCATTGTCGGGAGACTGTTTATAACAAATTAACAACATCTTGAAGTGTTATACATATGCATTGATTGAAAACATTACAGTGGTGCCAAAGCAGTTGAAATTCATTTACCGCATCAAAAAAGATCGCTCAGAAGGAAACGCACATTATATACTGTTTTCGCTATGTTCGCTGAGTGCCATCCAGATTTTTATCTAAGCTTATGTGTTTCATTGTCTTCTTTAGTGTGTAAATGAAATAAAAAAACGGATTATCTTCGTATAGAATAATGCCTCATCAATATAAAATCTTAAATTATAGCTTAATCATGAAGTTTTAAGTTAGTAAAATATATACCACTCGATGGCGGTATACACAGTGCTCACCCCCAAGCGCCAGCAGTAATGGCGTCATGAGTGCAAAGGCGCATGCGTCATCGTCCAAGGTCTGTTGACACGCTGCGAACAAATTGATGGCATTTCGTTAAATAGGTGAGAGAATACGAGCGCTCATTGCAGAAGTGATTTCTTTTTCATGTGTATTTTTTAAGACGGAGAAAAGAGCTGTAATCAAATTTTACGCCAAACTTGGTGAAAGTTCTTGGGAAACATGCCAAATCATAAAACAAGTTTACGGTGACTGTTTTTTAAGTAAATCAAATGTTTTTGTGTAGCACAAACGTTTTTTGGATGGAAGAGATGCGGTAGAAGACTATCAGCGTAGTGGAAGACCAATTTCATCTAGAACACCTGAAATTATTGCGAAAGTACGAAATTTCGTGGCAAATAATCCCTGTGCGTCATTAAGATTGGTGGAGGACTCTTAAACATCAACAAATAATCCATTCAAACCATCCTGCATGAACATTTGGGTAAAACAAAAGTGTGTGCTAAATTTATTCCACACACTTTATCTCCTGAACCAAAAACAATGAGAAGTACACATAGCAAGAGACATCATTTCAGCCACTGAAAACGATCCAAACTTCATGAAGTCCATTGTTACTTGTGATGAAACCTGTAGTTTCTAATATGACCCTGAAGCAAAACGACAAAGTGTGAAATGGAAGTCAGAAAACTCGCCTCAAGCCAAAAAATCAAGGAAAAATCCATCCAAAATCAAAACAATGCTTATTACATTCTTCAATGCTAGGGGTATTATCCACAAAGAATTTGTTCCAACTGGACAAACAAATACAGGTCAGTACTATTTAGCTGTTTTAAAGCGTTTGATGGCCAGAGTTCATCGCAATCGTCCAAAATATCGGTGCTTGTTTCACGACAATGCACCCAGTCACCCCTCCCTTGTTCTTCATCGATTTTCGGCAAAAAATAATGTCTGTGTGTTGAACCACCCACCGTATTCACGTGATTTAGTACCTCGTGACTACACCTTGTTCCCAAATCTTAAAATAAAATTAAAAGTTTGTTATTTGGAGGATATTTCGACCTTACAAGTAGCTTCAGAGCATGCTTTGCAGGTCATTCCACAAAGTGATTTACAACAGACGATCCGTTCCTTAATAAATCGCTATAGCAAGTGCATTGAAGCCGCAGGTTCTTTTTACAGACGCGGTCTTAAAACGTATTTTCCGCACTTTGTGCATATGTACAGTGGTGGCTAAAATTGTGGACACTTTTTTACATTGTTAGGTTTTTCAAGTCTATATGCTTATAGAAAATTTTACATTGAGAAAAATGCTAAGTATTTTTTATCATTTTAAAGAAAATTTAATTCTGAATTCAATACAAAAACAAACGTTCAAATATTTACAACGCAAAAAAAGTTATGCTGCAATAACTGTCGATATACGTTGGATACTGATGATAGCAGTGAGTTATTATAGATTAGTGAGGTTGCCTTTTTTCTCTCTCTATTACTGCTTCACATCGAAATTGCATTAAGCTGAAAATAGTTTAAAGCTCTTCCTTCGTTATTACATGATGCCAGGAAAGAATTATATTCTCAATTAGTTCTTTTTTATTTCATGGGTACCTCATTAGGACAAGATTTTTAATACGGTGCAACACTAGTTTTCGATAGGATCGAGCTCAGGACTGTTTCCTGGCCAGGACAACTCGATGATCTTAGAACGGTACTAGTCTTACTTTACTAGAATTACTTTAATCTATGGCAATGAGCAGAATCTGGCTGAAAAATTAATGAAGCATGGTTCGTAAATAGATACCTGATGGAAGGCAGAAGCTTGGGTTTTAGAATGGTGTCAATGTATTTTATGACAATCAGTGTCCCATCGATGATATGAACGCAACCAATACCATGTGCTAATATGCATGACTAAATGATAAAACTATGTGTGTACTTCAATGTTGCCTGGATGCAATCAGGAAGTAGTACTTCTGCTATTCTACGTCTTACATATTATTTTAGGCTATCACTACCGAATAACAATATTTTAGTTTCATACCTCTATATAACTTGTGACCAGTAATCATTTAACCAAATAATGTGTTCTTTTGCCCACTGTGTAGTCCCTTTTAGTGCTGCTGTAAACTGAGATATTGTTTTTTTTCGTGGAGCTCTAACTTTTAGACTTACGTCTGCTAATCTACTCCTGATTGTTTTTGAACTGACAGAAACGCCAGCATCACTCAGACGAATGACCATGTAATTCTTTTATCTCTGAAACATATTTTTTTCTTCTGTCATCAACAGATGCGGTGCACCTTTTTGGGCCTTTTCCTACACTTTTTTTGTTAAATTTGTCTCCTGACATCTTAAGGGGTCTCAGGGGTGTTAAATTGTTTTAGAGGTCTGAAAATATAAACAGTTTTCAAACAGGTATAATTGTTTTAATTTTAAATTAAATTATTCGAATCTTTTACACATTATTTATAAAAGAATGGGGCTTCAGAAAAGTATAAAATGTTTAAAATATAATAATAATTTTAAAAATCATAAGCATAGTAAAATTCTATAATAAATAATAAGTATTTTTTGCGTTGCGCATGCTATTTTCTAAAATAGTAGACTCTGATGTATAAAACTTTGTATAGAATTATAAAATATATCATACTCTTTAAACCCTACCTAATTTTAGTATTGCATATCTTTTGTATTTCAAAATATTTGTAAAACATTGCAATTTTTTAAATATTTTTTAAAAATGTATCTTCTTTATTTATTAAAATATGTAAGTTATTATTATATTTATATAAAAATAGCTACAGTGTAATAAGAATACATTTAACTTTATAAATCAACTTATAGCTAGTAATTAAAACTACTGTTTTAGAAAATAGCATACGTGACGTAAAACTTAATAAATATTTTTTATAGAAACTTTTCTTATTTTCATATGCTTATAATTTTTAAAATTATGATTATATTTTAAGCGTTTTATACTTTTCTGAAGCCCCATTCCTTTATAAATAAGGTGTAAAAGATTCGAATTAGTTAATTTAAATTTAAAAGAATTATACCTGTTTGAAAATTGTTTATATTTTCAGACCTCTAAAGAAATTAAACACCCCTGAGACCCCCTAACAAAACTTTCAGTCTCCAGATCTAGTCACTGAACTACCCACCTATTATGTAACTTTAACAAAGGAAATACCACTTTTTCTTCACACATGTCTTTAATCTACTTTTTTATTTGATGCAATTGCTTTTTGACTAAATACCATTGTTATCCTGGCCAGGAAACTGTCCTGACCTTAATCATATCGATAACTTGTGGCACCGTTTGAAAACTCTTGCCCGATGAGGTACCCATGAAATAAAAAAGAACTAATTGAGGATATAGTTGTTTCCTAGCATCATGTAATAACGAAGGAAGAACTTAAAACTATTTTCAGCTCAATAAAACATCGATGTGAAGCTGTAATAGAGAACAAAGGCAACCTCACTTAGTTCTGATAACTCAATGCTATAATCAGTATCTAATGCATATCGACAGTCATTGCAGCATAACCTTTTTTGCTTTGTAAATATTTGGATGTTCGTTTTTGTATTGAATTTAGAATTAAATTCTCTTTAAATTGATATAAAATACTTAGCACATTTCATGCAACGTAAAATTTCTATAAGCATGCAAACTTAAAAAACATAACAATTGAAAAAAGTGTCCACAATTTTGGCCACCACTGTATATATCCTTCTTTTTTTAATAAATACTTATCTTTAAGGTGCCTGATTAGTTGCGGGGAGCATATTTTTGAAATATTTCTGAAAACTCCTGTTTAAACTCATTTTTTATTTAATTATAACTAATAAAAATCACAAAGGAAAAAAAAAATTCAATATATTTTTGTAAGAAAATGGACAATTTTAGGTTAAAATTA
>BMAV01025696.1:68364-113610 GCA_019973955.1 Trichonephila inaurata madagascariensis | reverse complement strand
TAATTCCCTCTAGTATCCTTTTAATTAACTCTTTTTAAATAATCTTTAAATAACTTTTATTATTTTGGTTCAAAACTAACGCGCTAATCTTAATCGTAATCGTATAGAAACATTGTATAAGAAAATCTCGTTCTCGCCCATTCTAACCAGTTATATCTTTAGTTACAAAGGAGTCCCGTGATCTTCACTGCCGATATTAAAGCAAAAGTCTTTTGCGCGCATCCTTCTCTTTGTCTGCTTGTCTTCAACATTTAACTGTCGCCTGTTGGTTTCGCAGTGTTGCTAGTGTCTGTGTGCGTGGTCTTTCCTTTTTAGTTTTGAAGTACAAATGTGATTGTATGCTTACATTGAGTGTATCAAAATAAAAAAATTGAATGTCCATTAGGAAGATATTTCCTGAAACCCTGTGCCAATAATCCAAATACACCAACACCTGCAAACGCTACACACACACACATGCATCTGGAATAGTTCATGATCACCTAACAATTAGGAACTTGATTTCAAAATATTTCAAATAAGTTAATTTATTTTAAAATTTCATGGACAAACGCACAATAACTTGCGTACACTCTATTTTAAAAAATTAAGGAAATATTTCAGGGGAAGTTTTGTTTTGATAAAGATAAAAAATTAATTATTTATTCATCATAAACATTTGTGTACTTCTTAATGCAAACTTATTTAATGTACATAAAAATAATTTGAATAACATAATACATAACATTTTGAATTTATAAAGCTGATAGTTTTACTGATGTAAATATTGAAATAAATTGAAAAATTAAAACGCTTTTTTAAACAACATTTTTAAGAATGCATTCTTGAATTTTATTAAATACGATTCTTAAAATTGTAGGCACTACGTATGAGATTATTGTGTAAGGCATACTTAAATTATAGCATATTAATATCTGGTTTATGTTTTGTGTTAGAGAGTGTCAGGTAAATCAAATTATTTTCACTGTATGAAGTCAATAACAATTTTTTCTTGACAACCATGCCACACTGCTAAGCAACAAACAACATGATAAGACAACAAAATAATGAAATGCATTTTAGAATTCTTCTTGAATTTTCTACAGACAGTAACATTTTCGATAAAATTAAAGTAGGTTTGAGAATAAGAATGTTCTATCCGCGAATTTTTAAGCTTCTCTCTATGGTACTCTATATCACTTAATTACTTTTAAATTCTTGTTGTTTTAATAATACTTTTCACGAAACATTTAATTTATATTTATATATATGTATATATAAGGGAGACCGCGGCAAGATAACGAATGTCTTAATTTGTCCGTTTTCCACTAGGTGGATTGATTGATTGATTGAATATTAACGGCGCACTGTTCAGCTACATGAGGGCTTTTGGCGACGGACCACGTAATTTTGAGCCACAGTCAAGTGACGTGGATTACACCTGAGCTGGCACCCTCCTCTCCTAATTACCACACCACACCAACGGGAGGACGTTTCAGCTCTCGACGGATTTAACGTGCATCGCTGGCCTACACGGCGGGTCTGTAGTGGTACTGGGCTCGAACTAGTGACAAGGCAAGTCACGATCCGCGCGATACCTATACCACTTGGCTACCGCGGCCACTCCACTAGATGGAAGTATCAACCGGACACTACTGGCTCTACTACTGGCCGTTCTTTAAACAATAGTATATAGAAGCTGAAATCGCTATTTTTGCGTTAGCGGTGAAGCTTTGATTGTTTACCTCTGCCACGATATCACTTTTATGCATGTGTAAATAAGCTCTGTTACAGATGCAGGCAAGATATATCATTTCTCTTTAATATTTATGAGTAACTTAGTTTAAATACTACCTATTACCACGAAAAAATGTCAATTTATCAACTTCCTTCATGGAAAGGGAAACAAATATTTTTAAACAGGGTGTCCGGGGCAAGATGACGACTCGCCATCTTGCCTCGTGTTTCGGAATTTATTAAACTAACTACGTTTTGTCCATTTTATTAAATCCTGTAAGCGCTTGTTTGTCTGTGTGTTTGTCCGCTCGACCTTGCGCTTCTATCTCCTCTGGGGCTAAGAGGTGCATTGGAACGGGAAATGTGTCGTTCGAAAGGGGGCAACCAGTGGCATACATTTTTACCATCCACTTAGCCCTTGCCCTAGCCCCCTAAAGAAAAACCCTATCGGCTCAAAAATGAAATACCACAATATCTTCGGTTCTAACAGCACGATTCCTTCACGACCGGTACCGTTCGATTGGGTTTTGCCATGGCAAAACTTGCAGGCTACACCCGGAATGGTGGTGGTTTTTAAAATACAGAATAATAGTGGTAATCTTCAGCCCGTGATAATAGAAAACCAACATATAAAAACTCCGAAAGAACCAGAATTTATAGCAAATGCTGATTCCATGCACCAAAGAAGCCTGTTAGTGTTTTTTATTTCAAACTATTGCCTAAAGCAACACAATATGAGAAAAAAAGAAAAAGCAAAAAAGTGAGCTCAAGCATTCTTACAAGCATACCCATCAAAGAAATGTTAGAACGAAGAGAAAAGCTGAAGAAAGAACAGAACACACACTTAAAGAAAACAGAGAAGAGAAACTCGTGAAGCTAAAAAGCTCAAACTAAGTTCCTGTAGATCTAAGTCTATAAAATCCAGGCCAAATAGTCCAGTTGTATCAACTTCAAAGGATGGTGTTATAAGATGTCCTGCTTGTGAAGAATATTTTGACCCTCCAGTAGAAGAATGGATCCATTGCTGTAAATGCCAACAGTGGTGGCAGGAGGAAAGTTCCAATTATGAAAATGGCACTTTTATTTTTGATTATTGTTAGCTGCATAACTAAACACTTCAACATTACATTACAATGCATTACGCTTAGTTTGATTTTTTGTAAGATGTAAAAACACAGTTATATCATTTGTTAAAGCATGTAACATATTCAGAAGATAGAATATGTTCAACCTTATTCAGTGTTGTCATCTTGCCCCAAAGACAAAGTCAATTGCCCCAGTACTGGGGCAAGATGACAATTTGTTAAGGTTATAAAAAAAAAATTATCTTTTTTTTTTCTATTTGAAAAATTAAACGGTATTATATTAAATATTGCAAAGGTCTACTCTAACACTTCATGTAAAATTAATTTGTTTTATTCTTAAAAATAAATTAATAAACAACAAAACATGTTAACATAGTCATCTCACCCCGGTTCCCCCTACACTTCTTTTTCTTTCGGACACTTTGAAAGCTTCTGTAGTCCTATAGGATTTCATGTAAATCCTCTGTTGAAAAACCCTGCACTTCTAGCATTGCCTCTCGATCTCTCTCTCTCTCTCTATATATATATATATATATATATATATATTTGTCAGTAAATTTTATTGACCTTATTTTTCTTAAGGTCACCCCTACCTTTTCGGTATTGTTATAGATAATATATATAATCTGTCAGTAAGGTTAAACGACAAATAACCAATAGAAAAAGGCAAATTGTTAAATGTAGTGTGAAACATTAGATACATACACTTGCTCTAATAAAATCTGACACAGTTGCAAAAACATAAATATCTAACTCAATGCAATTAAAATCTTTTATTTTCATCAAAAAATTTTTTTGAGATTTTTTAAGCTCAAGTATATCATCAAGGTAATATAAGTTATCTTCTTATTTTAAGCATAATGAAATATCACTTATATACAACTAAAGTAATAAACAAATAATATTTGTTATGTTTTTCAATCCCATAAAAAAATAGTCATTAAACCTGATGAATACAAAATGAAGAGAATCAAGGCTGAATGAACATGAAACACCAAAAATCGAAAACGCATCTGTTTGTTCGCCATTCTCCAGCCGTTTTCAGTCCAATAAATTTCTCCCCAAATGATTAACGAGACACTTAAATGTCTTAATTAAGATGAAGTCGACTATAAAATATAAGGTGAATGCTCAAATGCACCCCAAAAGCACTTAATCCGCGTGGCATTTTGCAGAAAGCTGATGTTAATGCCTTGATTGAATGTTAAGTGTTATCTTCGTTGGGGCAGAGGAAATTCAGTTTAATAATATGAGAACACACATTCTCGGAATTAATTTTAAGGGATAAGTGAGAGAGACAGATATGTTAGTTCCTTGGTAACTAATTTTTTTTCTTAGGAAAATTTTATAACCAAAAAGCATTAGAGGGATTCAAAACTAAGGGTTAACATTATTAAGATTGTATAAAAATATGAATTCAATTTGTTACATATTTCTTAAAATAATTATTTTCATTTCCAGTCAATTTCGTTTGTAATCAATCATGATGACTAAACACTCGTAATTCGCTAAAAGCTTTTTTGTTCGATTATAGGAATATTGGTTTTAAAATTAACTTTTTTATGGTACGTATGGTTTTCGTAACATTTTCTGTTTAAAAAAAAATATTTAAATAAAATTAAAAAAATACCAGGGTTAAAAGTAATTGAATATTCAAAATGTTATAACTATGTAAAGATAATAGTTAGTGTAAAAATTTTAAGTAAACATAGTAGAAAAAAAGTCTTTGTTTAAAAACTAATTTGCTTCTACAGAAATTTTACAAATAACTTGGTGAACCACACTGACACTAATGTTATTTATTTTTACCTTGTACTATAAAACATGCTATTTAACTCTAAATTTCGAGTTATTTGAAATAATTCCCGTTAAGAAACACTTAGTGCAAATTTTCATTTACAAATTTGAGACGAAATTTGGTTTAAATAAATATTTATTAATTCTTATTAATTTAGATATATCTTTTCAATACAAGGAATCCATACGATTTTTTTTCCATTTTCTGAAGATGCTAAGCAAAACCAAATTTTTCTCGGAACTTAAGTGTTTTCTCGAAATGAAATTTGTAAACCTCACATGTATAATTATTTTTCATAAAATGTGATACACAATCACATGCAATATGTAAGTTAAGGGAAAAAATGTATGTGCACAAATATGGCTGTTTTTAAATTTTATTTAAAGATTAACCCATTCAGGGCTATGATTACATTTATGTGATCACTTCAGGGAATACGGTATCATATGTGAGATTGCTTTTTCGCCTTTCTGAGTCCCGTGATTTTTCCTTTGTGATCTGGATCTGGAACTTCTGAAATTTGGAATGATTATAAATCATAAATTTTGGCGTATTTTATTACAGAAAGGATTTTATATGAGTTTTGAAATGGAGTTAGGCTTCACAGGGAAAACCAACTGGTCCTGAACGGGTTCAGAAATATTATAAATGAATTGTTATTTGCATCTTTTGCGATAAAGATTATGTTGTTGCATATAAAAAGGCGTTCCACTTCTCAAAAGAGTTCCATTTTGTTATCTGTTTTAAATTTGTTAAGGATTTTTTCGTGAAATTTTAATATGATTATAAACTTGGTAAAAATGCTCCAAAAGCTGCATGTAATACATAAAACAGGCATCTGGAGAGAATATTTTTATCGATCAAAAATTTCGCCAAAATGGTCACTAAGTTGTCAAAAATGATGCCAACGTGAGTGTATTTGTAAGACTTTGAATAATTAGTTTTAATCAATTAATTTTTATTAATTGTAATTAAATTACTGTATTGTCAACCAAAATAGTTATGTATTTAAAATTTCAGCTCTATCGACCGCTTTCAAATGTGTTTTATTAACGATTGAAAACTCCACCAAGATATAAATAAATATGTAGAGTGTGTGAGCTAATAGTAGGAATTGAATGTGAACCACGTGGAAAACCCTAAACATCTGTGAAAAATGTGACTCTTAGAGCATTGGTGGAAACAAGATCAGCTGTACCTATAACACTGACAATACATTGAGGAAATGCATGAAAAATTGAATATTATACGCTCAATTCTTTTTAATTGGCAAGACCCAGTGCTTTTCCAGGACAACGCTCGACGTGTAAGTCGTACAAATCAAATGCGAAATTAAATGAATTAAAATATATAATTTTGCAGCACCCAAATCATTTTCCAGATCTTTCTCCATCTGACATTTTGAATAATTTTTAAGGGGTGAACAACAGATAATTAAGACAGTCTTAAAACTTCCATGTCAGAATTCATTACTTGTAACGATCTGAACTTTTAAAAGACAAGAATCCTTGTATTAAAAACTCGTTGGGAAAGGTATGCTTAAAAAAATTACAATTTAAAAAAAACTAAAAAAACACGCTTTTATGGTTAATGGAACTAAAAAGTAAAAAAATAATTCTTAATATAAGGATAAAATGACTTATGAGAAAATTAATGTCATTAGGGTAAAAGCGTGAGGTATATCAAATTGTTATAATTTTTTACTAATTCTATTCCGAAATGCTGAGTTAGTGTAAAAATTTAGCACAAAGCACACACACCACGTTTTTAAACCAATGACATTACTTTTCTCGTAAATCATTTTATTCTTATATTAAGAATTTATTATTATTTTTTTTTTTACTTTTTAGTTCAATTAACCATAAAAACGTGTTTTTGTTTGTTTGTTTTTTAGTTTTTTTAAACAATTTATTTGTTCACTTTTTAGTTCGATCTACAGTAAAAGCATGTATTTTTAGGTTTTTTTAGGCCTATTTTTTTTAATTTTTGGCCCGTGACCAAAAAGGTCTGTCCATCTCCCTAAGTGAGAACAAATTTTTTTTTCACATGCACGAGTCTTTTTTTTTTTTAAATTTCCATTTTCAGAAAGACTGAACAACTGTGTGACGGGGCTTTTACCGATATTTCTATTAATGTCCTCTTGAGGTTTCTTTGGGGCCTTAATGACAATTCTTTCCAACCAACTCAAGAAGAAGAACATGGTTATGTAAATTAAGAATCATATATATATATTGGAAGTTAGCAGTAGAGCTATGTCCGGTCTCTGTCTATGTGCAGAAGTGATTGCTAAGTGGGAAGTAAATTCGCTAAATAGAGTTAACTCTAAAGTGATTTGACATAAAGTTAGAAGAACCATAACTCCGTGAAATAGCCTAACCATGCCGGTACTAACGAACCAAAAGTAGGTTCGAGGTCAAAAGAAACACTGTCGGATTAAAGCCGCATCAGAACAGATAAAGAACGTAGCTGATTACCTAGTATATAGCGATATATTTAGATAAAATATACGGAAAGGGCGTCTATTAGTGATAGAGGAATTAATCTCTATAAAGTTAGATTCAGTGGTCAAATATGCTACTATTTGGTAATACATGTTGCGTCTTCTTATCCTAGATCAACTTATTTAATTATTGTTGTGTATTGTGTTTAAACTAAGATCTTAATAAACAGATTTTTGTTATGAATGATTTGAGTGGTTCTTCGTTCTTCCCCACAGAAACAGGTCGCGTAGATAATGTAGAGCTGAGGTCCCCAAGGACGGGGCTTCACAACTGCTTATATTATGGTAAGAAAGAAAAAAAAACCTTTTTTGCTTTTTGGGATACTCTCAATCTCTTAGTCGCCAAATCTGGAAATGGTATATGGAATTAGTTGCCAAATCTGGAAATGGTACAATGAACTAGTCACCAAATCCGGAAATCTTTATTCCTGATTATCCTGCTCAGGACAATGGAACAAAATTATGAAATTATTGTATTGTCATCGGTTCTTTACAAGTGTGTAAAACTTCGAGAATTAATCTAACTTTTTAAAGTGGGTAAAAGTCGAGTTCAAAGATTCCATTACATACAAATAAAACTTATAAAAGCGCCTTAAAAATGGAGCATAATTTGATTAAGTAAACAGCTTTGAAAAAATATATACTGTTTTATACATTCAGTTAACAATCTGCCATTTCATACGCACCCGCCTAATGCTTATTTGACAATTAATAATAATAGTTTATTGATTAAAATAAGTATAAGTCGAAACAATCATAAAAACTACAAGAAATTCCGATGCCCTATGTAGGTGAAGGTGGTAAAAGAAGAATCAATACGGTGGGTCGCTTGAAGAAACATTCTTAGTATTAATCACATCCCAGAAGAAAGTGTGGATAGATGATATACCACCTATCGGTGAACAAGAAAAGGTCCCTGCCGGTGCTATTGACAGATTATGCGGGATTCACAAAGAAGGCCACCGGCAAACTCTTCAGACAAACTGAACTTTACGCAAAAGCTTATTATAAGATACCTACTCAGATGTGTGGAGGTTAATGAAGGGAGATAGGATTCTTAATTTAATGACACATTCTGAGGAAAGTTTCCTGAGTAAGAATGAAATAGACTTTTCTATACACCCCGTCACATTCAATTAATATCTCTCTTTTGAAAAAATGTATTATATTTTATGCTATATTAAGAACTTAACTTTCTAATATGCATAAAAAAATTATAATTGAGATTAAATTTGATTTTAATGCTTTAATGGAATATTATACTTAAGATTCAAAAAAATTGTACAGTTCAGATTTGCAAGAATGTTATTTTGAATTTTAGTTGAACCTCTATACAACGAACCTCTATATTGCGAATTTTTCTATATAGCGAACTATTTACTGGAACCTTGAACATTTCAAGATATTCTTCGTAAAATAACCTCTCTATAGCGAAGTGAATTTTCTGTATAACGAACTTTTCTTTTGTGATTAAATTTTTGTTCTCCCTTTTTTTAAAAGTATTTCTGAAAAAATTTAAGTTATTCTCTCGTTAACACATTTTATGGTGGTTATAAATCTTGAGCTGGTTTTATTAGATCCTAACTTTCCGAGAGCAATATTCTGGACGTTTCATCCAAGAAGTGCACCCTATAGCCCCCCCCCCCTGCCTAGTTCACTAGAAATATCTTCGATATCCTCTTTTACCCTCAGTAGAGTTACAACATGGGGACACGGTACAATTATAAAATAATGTATGTTTGATATTACTTGTATTCTTAAAATTATTAAATGTTCTTAAAATTCATTAAATTTAGTATAAAATTATTTTCTCAATATTAAAAATACAGTGAAATCTTCGACATGCTTTTTCTTTCTTTATTTCTTTTTTGATAGGTATATAAAATAAATATAAAATAAACATATATCAATTAGAAAAAAAGGTATGAATAATTACTTTTTATTATATATAATGTTTATGAATTTAAAATTTGTTTTAAGTGGTTTATAAAGTATATTAAGAAATGAACCTCTATATAACGAATTTTCCATATAACAAGCTCTTTTCCGGGATTTAGAGACTTCGTTATATAGAGATCCGACTCTGTATATATTAAATGAAATTGGTTATGATAGCGGTCCTCAAACAGTTGGGCGCCTTTCCCCTCCTAGGAGGCCATGATAATCCTACACGGGGGGGGGGGGGGAGGATACAGAAGTCTAAGACAAATGTTTACTTAAAAAAATTATTACTTTACTGAAAGGAAGCAAAACGAAAGACATTTTGAAATAATAAAAAATAAAATGCACTCTTACACTGATATATTATTCTTATAAATGTATCAGAACTGCAAAATGCATTTGATAATTTATTTATCAATACCAAATTGTGAGCATGAGAATGGAAATGGAAATATAGTATACGATACTTTTGTTTTCAGAGCAGAAAAGTCATCATCTACCATGCCTAAAATTCCAGGAGCACAATGTAAATTATGATAGAAATTGGGTCGCAAACATGGAAAATTTGAGAAGCACCAGCTTAGACACATAGTAAATAATACAATGCATAAACGTTTTCTACTCCTAAAGAACTTTCGTTAACTCTTTGTATTAGAACATTACTAGTATTATAATACTACTAATCGAAGACATTTGAATTAGTAATTATTTTGTAGTTAATATTTATCATTCGTTATCTCAACTATACATTGTACATCATGAAAATTACACATTATATTGTACATATTACATAGAAAGCGTATGCAATATTATCTACTGTATAGTAAATAGTGTACAGTATATATTAAATATTATAAAGCTGTGTGCTATATAATGCGTGTAAGTATACTTATATTGTTATAGTCCCAAATTTATGTATGATATTATTAATGCATTTTATCAAATATGTAAAGCTCAGTTAATTATATTCATGTTCATTAATTTGTTTTATATTAGATTTGTTGAAAGTTCACTAAACGATATTAATTACTAAGGGTAAATTCTTACTTCTGATTCAGTTAGCATCTCCCCTTTTTAGACTAATTTTTTATGGGTTGGTATTCTTGTAAGTGTTAGAATAATTTCTTTTGGAAACTCAAATTTAATTGTAATTATATTACTAAGGGGGGGGGGTGGATTCATTTACATAATTACGAGAAATTCTTCAGATTGCATCCATGGAATTTGTAACTTTTAAAAAAAATTAAAGTTTCATTGAGCGAAATATAATGGATAAGATTAAGTAAGTAAAATTATACAGAAATACGCCGAATTTACGCGATAAGTGAGACAGATTAATAACCGAGTAAGTTGAATTCGCGTAAGTCGGGGTATGATTTCGAAAATAAATACACATAAATTGCTTTTAATTTAGAGAGGCCGGTGACGAAAGAAAATAATAATTAATCTAGAAAGAATGTTTAATAAAATCTGTGATAACAGAACTACAAAATCACAAACAAAAGTTATTTCGATGTAGAAGATTTCATAAAATCTAACAAAGTAGTCTGCAGCTATGTAGTCTAGCTTTCTTCAGGAAAATTTCCTTGTAGCATGCTATTAATTAATTATTTTATTCCGTGTTTTGTTGAAAAAATACGCTCTTCGTTGGAGTCTGTATTTTCTAAAATTAGTAACCGTTTTTCAATTAAACTGAAACATTCTGCCAAATTCCCTACCGTCATTCAATCTTTTGATTGAACTGGATCTTAAGGTTGTTTTCGGCAAAAGTACGAGAGCCTGAACTAAACACGGAGCACATTTTCAAAAAGAAAAATGCCTCAATTTCCATGGAGATTTGTAGAATTAAGTGGTATAGTTATCTCTGTTAACGATATAGTGTTTTTAAAAATTTCAAAAAATTTCCATGAATACATTTTTTTACATTTCAATACGCCCCAAATTTAACCGGAAAGGGCCTTTTTTAAAAAAAAATTAACCGGGGTAAAAAAAGGAAAAAAGGGGGAAAAATTAACAATTTTATAAAAAAAATGATCAAACTTCCTTTTTAAAAGGAAATTAAAACGATACAAGAAAAACAAATTTTTTTTTTTTTTTGAAAACGGTCCTTTACAAAAAATGTATAATAAGTGAAGCAACCGAGAAATAAAAGTATTCCAGTTTGTAAATGTCAAAAATCAGCCACTAGACAGAAAAATATTTTTAAAAATTTCAACATATAACCAACTATATATTTTATGTTGAAAATGTTTAGTATAAAATAATGCTTAAGGATGATAGTTTGAGTCACACAAATTCAATATGAGAATCAATAAAAAGCTTGAATTATTCAATTAAAACTAAAATATAATTCTAAAGACTACAGAAGAGAAAGAAGAGCAATTAAAATTTCTGTCTAACTTAAGGTTTTTTATATATATAATCCAATCAAAAATATATCATTCATTCCATTTGACTTCTAAAACCTTTCTTTAAAATGACTTCAAAATCTGAAATAATTCTATATTTCGTTGGAGAAAAGAAAAACATTCTCTCTCTCTTCTCAAAACTTCGAAAAAAGGCTTAGTTACCTTTATCAGATAACGTCCCGGTTTTCAAGTAAAAATGGAACAGTTTCGGTGGTTTTTTCATAAAAACAAATAGTATCTCAACAAAAATTTCTTTAAAGAAAGAAAATTGAAAAATTTATCTCAGCAAAAAAAAGGGTCTCATTAGATAAAATGGAAAAAAAGAAATATAGATCTATATTTCTGCAGAAAAAGAAGTTTTTTGGACAAGTATCTTGCGTTTATTTACAGTATGTTTTAAGGGCTTAAATTATCTATTTTTTTTCTATCCATCTGTGATCGTTTTTTTCGGGTAAAAGATAACAAAAATCCATTATATATATTATTTTTTATTATTTTAATATATTTTTAAAAAAAATTATTTTTTAAAGTTTTTTCCCCCCGTAGCATGAAGCTTGAAGAATGAAAAGGAAGCGTTTCAGTAGCTTGAAGGAATTCAAAATTGTGATATGCTATTGGAAATGTGTTTTAAAACCGTTAAAATATCACTATTAACCACCCACTTCACTGGATTTTCATTATATTGCATAACTATAGGGGTGTTGCCGAATTCGACCGAAAAACTCAAAGGGGTGAAACTAGGTAGAATGATAATGACAAATCAACACAGAACATAGGGTCGCAAACCCGTTTAGTCGGTGAAAATCACGATAATCGTAGCCATTGGGAGGACGATGAGCCAGACGATGTGTGGCCTAACAAATGCAGGGATTTGGAGTGACGTGATAAGGTTGTAGAAACCTGCACGCATGCAAATTTCCCACTTGTATGGGAAGAATAAAAGTGGCGAGCAAGTTGTCATAGGAAGGCATAGGTGGACTGTCACGCACGATGGTGCCCCGGCACATTTTTCAATTGTACTGCGTAATTATCTTCCCGCTATGTATCCCAGGATCTGAATTGGACGCAGCGGACTTATACTTACCCTCGACAAACCTCAATCCCTTAGATTTCTTCTTCTGGAGCCGGCTTAACACAAGAACGTCCATCGATGTTAATTTGGCACCGGAGCTTGTTAAGTTTATCCTCGCTCCGCATTTTTGCAGGAATTTTAAAAAAATTGCAACTTTTAATTATTTTTTATGGTAATTACACAGTAAAAGGTTTGTGGTTCTAGGTTAATTAGGAGAAATTTTGCGACTAAAAATACCGGGTGTTTAAAAAAGCCCGCACTCAACTTTTTGTGGGAGTTTTAAAACAGAGGGATTATGTTAACAAACAGAATAAAGGAAAACAAAGGTGAACGATTATCTTTATTTCGGTGTCATACATGGTAAAATACAAAAATGTTAAAATGATGTCCTTTTTCCTGAACACAACAAATTCTTTTTTTTCCAATTTTCCCCTTTACGAAAAAAATGTGAGAAAAGCCCATATTATAAAAGGGTTACCTTAAGTTCATCAAGCGTAGGGGGAATTTTTCCCCAAAGGTAAAATTTTTTTAGAACCCCCGAAAAAAAAACTCCTGAATTGAAAAAGTTTGGTAAACAAAGGGCCGCCCTTTTTCAAAAAAATGATTTACGATATGAAAGTTAGTTTAAAACCCTTTATGGACTTCTTTGTAAACGGTCTCCACATTGCCACTTTCGTTTTCACTATGAAGGCTCACCCATTTTCATGTCTCAAACCCGATCCGTGTCACGGAACCGTTCATAAAGGCTTCATTTTGAGCATTTGGTGCTGTTGCACCGGGATATTTCGCTGAAATGTTTTTAATGCACGAAAGTTTTTTAGTAAAATAAACCCGAGGGCTATTCTTTGCTCTTGGGAAAAAACATGCACCCTCGTTGTACTCAACTGACTCCTATCAGTTTTTTGAAACTGATGCTTGATACGTTAAAAAACATGATGGGCCCTCTGCTATCTAGTAGAAATTTTAAACCCAAACCCATTTGGTTTTTAAGCACAAATTACTATGTGGATGTGGTGCGAAACACCCGATACCTGAACGTCCTGGTGTCATTTGACCCAAGGGAAATTTTTCATCATAAATAGCTGTCATTTTC
Organism: Trichonephila inaurata madagascariensis; assembly: GCA_019973955.1. Classification (NCBI taxonomy): domain Eukaryota; kingdom Metazoa; phylum Arthropoda; class Arachnida; order Araneae; family Nephilidae; genus Trichonephila; species Trichonephila inaurata. The sequence continues at coordinate 99,997 of BMAV01025696.1, read as the reverse complement.
ATTACCATTAGTAAAAAAACTTCCCCCAACCTATCCCCAAATTTTTTGACCTTGAACGCAGTACTATTTAAATTCACGGGGGAAAGGGAAACTATTTTCAAAAATTTTGTTCAAGTGTTTCGATACATAGCGTTTGGTTATCTTCTTATAAAAATAAAAAATAAAAAATTTAAAAAATCATTCGATTTTCAAACCCGCCCAAAGCAGAACCCCGAAACGATGGCTTGTGAAAAGGGTTCCTGATGAAATTCCTATTTTTTGGGGCATTTTTGAGAAAATGGAATTGGTGAGCTGTTTTCACTTTAAATTCCATGAATACATACGATTGATTAAAGTGACTGTGGGAATTAAAAAAGCAGATGTAATTGATAATATTTATAAACCCTAAAAATTTTTATATCGATAGGGGTGCCGAATGGATACCCCTTTTTACTAATTTCCGGAAGGTTTACGACTCGAAAAGTTTCGGAAAAGCAGTCGTCCAATAAGCCTTCGAAACATACTTCAACGTGTTTTTATGAATAAATGCTCATAAAATATTTATACATGAAATAACATTAAAAAGTCTTAAAATAACCCCCGGAAAAGGGAAACCCCAAAATTTTTATTACAAAATTTTTTGTACACTCATGGGCAAAAAAAATTTGCGCATCAAAAAATTTTGGGATTTAAGAAACGCCCGGGGCAACGAAGGGGTATGAAATGAGCAGGAAACGCGGATTGGCTTTCGTAATAGAGGGGAAATTAAAGTCGTTCTCCTTAAAGGCAAAAAAGCTTGTTTGAGTGTGCTGAATCATTTAAGAATAAAAGCTGAGGGCGTGCCATTAGCCTTTTCAAAGACAATTTGAGCGTTGTCGCGTTTGAGGGGGATGAATCATCGGCATGATGGGCTGGGTGGCCAGCTAGGCGGTATCCGTCAATTAAGCCGCTCTGATTGTATTGTGAGGGGGTGAGGGTAGGGGATCAGAGATGCTTTACAAAGACCAGGCTCAGGACGCCTTCGACAGACCTGTCGTCGAGAAGACCACCACATCGTAAGAAAGGCACAAGTTCAGCCAACTGCTTCATCCGCATACATCCAGGCACAGGTAACACCTTCACTAGGGGCCCCTGTGTCTTCTCGAACCATACGAAGGTGCCTGGCAAAAGGGCATTTGGGATCGCGGTGCCCATTACTTGTGCTGCACTTGACGCCTCAGTTTGGAGTGGTACCACGCACGAGAAAACTAGACTGCAGTGGAATGGAACCAGGTCGTCTTTAGCGACGAATCCAGATTGAATCTCAGCAGTGATGACAATCGAGTTCGTGTGTGGAGACCCCTTGGGAACACCTCAATTCTGTTTTTGCTTTACAGTGACACACCACTCCCACAGCTGGTGTGATGGTACGGGGTGCCATTGCCTACAATACATGGTCACCCCCAGTATTAAACCGTGGTACCATGACAGCCCAGCAGTATGTCCATAACATCATGAAACCGCATGTGTTGCCACTAATGCATTTTTTAACATGTTAATGCTCGACGTCACATGGCAAGCGTATCACAAGATGGTCTCCGCACTGTTACTACCCTTCCTTGGTCTGCTTGATCCCCATATTTGTCTCCAATAGAGCATATCTGGGATCATTTAGGGTGATGAGTTAGGCATCTCACGAGTTTGAACGAACTAGAGGCAAGGTTACAGCAAATATGGAACGAAATGTTTCAAGACATACAGACTTTGTATGCCTCAATGCCCGAACGTAACGCATCGTGCATTCGCGCTAGAGGGGGTTCACAACAGGGTATTAAATCCTCCGGTCTTTTGCCTTTTTCTCTGAAATAAATGATCCTTTTTCTTTGATTTTCTAATCATTTACTTATATTAAAGTAGTCACTCCGTTTGTAAAATTTTGTTTCATTTTGACGAATCCTTCTTGGTGGCTAATTGTTTTGTCCATGAGTGTATTTTACATCATGGGGTGTTGCTGGACACCGGTGGACATTTAGGGTAATCGAAATCCGGACGTTCTAGTATTCAATAACTTGTGTATGAGACGCCGGTTGCAACAGTGAATGATCTCATGGCACGGGTCGTCATCACTTCAGCTAGCATCGCCAACACACTGGATTTGATTAAACGCTTCCAATAATCCTTCATCTCTCGTTGTTGGCTATGCTATGACCTACGTTGATAAAACCAAATAATTCCTGTAACAATGGTTGAATTTCTGACTTAGAGCTGAGTTGTGTAGTTCGTATTGTAATCATATTTTAAAAGTCTAATAAATGACTTTCTTTTCTCTTATCACTCCTTTTCATTCCATTCGACTTAGACCATTTATAACTATTTTTCCGAATTATACTCTAAACATTTTTATTATACTTTGTATTGGACAAAACATAACAAATAATATCAAGTAAAATACATACATGTTTTTACACTTTTAAAATGTGTGACAGATACTTTTTTACTTTAGAAGTAGCAACAGTCTAGCTGAATGTTGTAACAAATTTCATAAAAAAAGAGCAGAATCACACAAATACTTTAAGGTGACTATTTTCTGATTTAGACATTTTGTAATTTCCAAACATGAACTATCAAAATTGATAAAATGATAGATCGCTTCCTAGCGTCGCTCTTGGAATCAATCAGAGAACTATAAATTGTTGAGCATCAAGAAACTTAATGGTTAAGTGAAGAATCAGTAATTCCTTTTCTCTTCAATAACTAAAACTTTTTCAAGTTGAGTTATATTTTTTGAAGGGTTCGAATGGAAAAAACATTTTTAATGATGACTATTAAATTTATAAATATCCATATAAACTGTCGAGCCAAAACACATTATGAGCACCATTTTAATAAACCCGTCTGGAACCCATGTGTTTAAAGGGGGAAATGAATTTAGCCTGTGATGGAGAAGGTGTTCACTTGCTCTTATTTTTGGTGAGGGAAAGGGGCGGTTTAACGTTTTTGAAAAATAAAATATTGAAAGGCCCGAAGTCTTAAAAGAGTATCTCCAAAACCCGCGGTAAGATGTTCTTGTTTTTCTGTTTTTAGCATTTGTGCAAACTATAAATAATGGTAAACAAATGAACTTTTTTGGGGACGTCCCATGTCAAAAAAAAAAAAAGGACATCGAAAATTTCCCTCCCAAAAAGCAAAAAGGGGAGATAGTTATTTAACAGCGCAATACGATGTAGGTACAATTACAAATGTTTTGGAACACACAGCTCAACAGACACTGCTGGATATGGAACTGCACAGCAGATGTCCCACTAGTGGGTCTTCGTTGACCAAATGTCATTACCAACTACGTCTAGAGTGGGCTCAGGAAAATTCAGACTTGACCATAAATAAGTGGAAGAGAATTTCATAGTTAGATGAATCATGATTTCTCACTCATCACGTCGATGGTTGTGTCAGAATGCACTGTCTTGCACTGTCAACAGTTGTTCCTCCATGTGCACAGACTGATGATGGCGGTATTATACTTTGATAAGTTCTCATGGTTGATTCTAGGATTCTTAAATCCGGTAGAAGGAACCATGAAAGTTGTATAATATCCGGGCTTAGTTGCAGATCAGTTGCACAATTTTTTATCGTTTGTTTTCCCAACTCAAAAGGGAATCTTCCAGCGAGACAGTGTATCATGCCAATAGGCTAGAATTGTGTTAGAAGTATTCGAGGAACATAAAGATGATTTCCAGTTAATATGTTAGCCACCTAATTTGGCGGATCTTAATCTGATACGGCACATTTGGGTTGTCTTGGAAAGGTAGCTCAGAGATCAAATATCTTCATGTTGGAATATCTCGACTTTGCGTACCCTTGCTTAGACAATTGGAACAACTTGTCTCCAGTCATCTACCAAGAACTTGAGGTATCCATGCCAAGGTGAGTTGCAGCTGTTTTGCAGGAAGAAAGTGTTGCAAAGTGTTATAGATTAGGTGTTCATAATGTTTTGGCAATTCAGTGTGTATACATATTGTTATACATTATGTGTTTAATTATCATATTTTTAAATGCATTGGTTTTCCTTTCTTTTTATAAAGTATTCAAACATTGATACTCTTCAATACTGATAAGAATCAATAATACATTTCATTATATTTCATAAAAATGTTTTATAAAAATTTTATTTCATAATTTAAAAAAAAATATTATACTTTATATATATATGTATCCCCTTCCCCCTCTCCTTTATTTTCATCTATAGAATTAAGATTTTTATTAAATAAGAAGCTCATTGAATATGTATATATAAATTTTACATTAAGACAGTAATTTTCTCCCATAAAGTTGGATATAAAGAATATTCTTTTTAATTTAAAATATTAGAAATAAGAAACTTTAACTAAAGTATTCTGAAGAATTATTAATAATTATAATGCAAAATAAAATTTTTACATTTTTTATTACTGATAATTCCTCAATTTAAAGAAAATCTTGAAAAAATTGTAAAATTTCTGAAGGTGCGAGAAAATATTTTGGTCAGACTAATTAGAAAAAATACCGAGCCTCACACAATAAAGCGTGAATGGAAAAAAGAAATGAAGCGTCTTTTTCTTTTTGCATTTGTTCTGAAAATGTCTTGAAAAAAGAGTTAATGAAGTGTCAAGTGTAAAAAGAAGGGTTGTTTTCTTTTAAAGAAATGTAGCCTAGCATTTAATTCTTGGTATGCAAACGTTATTACAGGAAGATATTATACACTTCAGAATGTTCAAAAAAAAAACTTATTTCATGTTCCAAATGCAATTGAAAAGAGGAATACTATCTCAGATCAAAAGCAATTTACAGTTTCAAATAATGAAATTCAAAATAAAGATATATAAACAATGAATTAATTTCCCAAATGTTTTATTTTTCTTATGTTTGATTAAATTTATGTGAAGAAAATTATTTTTATATTCTGTTTTGAAACAATGACATTCGAGTACAGAGAATCTTTTGTTCCATGTATTTAACAATACAATTGAATGATTATTCGTTTTTTTATCTAATAATTATACAATACAATAAAAATTGTGATCCGGTTTTCCTTTTTTCGTTTCTCTTTTCTATTATAAAAAATACCTCGATGTACTATATTTTTTAATTACATACGAATGGAAATCTCATTTACAAAGCTCACAAACAAGGTCTTTATTATTTTTGTTACATTTTTGTGCATACATGGTAAAACTATGTCAACATTGAGATTCTCAGTTGTATATACACTGAGATAAATATTTGAAAATAATATAAATTGTGTCTACCCTGATACAAGTATAATTTACCTTTCAAATTATATTTACACTAGCTTTACTATACATATTTTATATATAGGTACAATCAGCTCAGCTGCACGATGATCTTCTGTATCATTACAACTCACAGCCTAAATTGGTCAGCAACAAGGTAGGCGCACCTTATGACATTACTTTCGTGCCCGGATACTAACCTTAAAACGAAATATCAAAACAGCTCGATCAGCATCATTTAAGACCTTGAATCCAATGTTATCTTCCATATTTTGTGTGGGATTTTACACAAACGACACGTTGCAGTAAAATGTCTTAAGTTATAGCACATTTGTTACAGTGAAATAAGATATATTTATATTATTAGAAAAATATTTAATGGCTCTCTATGTTCAAATCTTTTTATATATTTTAATAGGGTAATTTTGTCTTTAATGTAATAACATTGTTTCTTAATGTTAGCGAATGAGATTTCTGAAACAATCTAAAGAAAAATTTGAAGTCAATTCTGAGATCCAGAAATGATTGAAAAACAACGCTTATGAGGCTTTGTTTACCATCTTTATTATGAATTTCAGGAAAATACCATTTCTTTTAAATACATATACATATATTCAAAAACGTTTACAGATATAATTTTCTTTTGCATAAATTTCTATATTATAATTTTTGAATAAATAGTGACATACACATTTAGTTATTCGTTTTTAAATATAACTAAGAATAAAATAATTATATTAATTTCTCTTAAAAATCAATAACATACTTTTTCTCATAAATATACTTAGGCTGATAAAATGAAGTCAAAGAGGGAAAAAAGAGAACGTTTAACAAATTTTTCTTACTTTGAAAAAAAACTTTAGAGGTACATTTTAAGATTTAGCGAATAGCCTAATATTATGAATTTTAAACCATTCATTCATAAACTTTTTAAAAATATTTACAACACGGAGTATAAAAAAGTTTCTTTACCGCACCGCAACAATTTCTATGGTAGACACATTTAAACTCCAGTGGCTTTTTTGACCCTTTAATGTTCGCTTTTCGTTACTTAAATTATTTTCTTCTAAAATCAGAAAACATTCAAATATAAAACGAAACACCTCGAAAGTTAAAGTTTGCTGAAAAACTCTTTTTAAGCTTGAATTAATTTTAAATTGAAGAACAGGTAATATAAAAGATAAAGAGGAAATATTTCCCTTTATTCCTGCAATACCAACAGCGATTTTTTTTTTCTCCAGCGTTAAAAATCTTTTAAAATTTGTTACCTGCCAGTCTATAATTAAAAGGAACAGCTATATTCTTTTGCACGATGTTTTAAATGAAAGAAAAATTTAGTAGATGTTTAACTTTAAAGTATATACATGATTCGAAATCATATTTTTGGAACATTTGTCGTACCTCAGTATAATGCCAAGTTTTTATCATTCTATATATATATATATGTGGGAATCCAACCGAAATCTTCCAAAAAGATTGGATTCTTCAGATGCAGGTTTTTATGGCGTGGTGTCTAGGGTTTTAGGGTGTGTTAGTTAATTTCGAATAAAATAGACAACATAGTTCAAGAAAGAAACTAGTTGAAAACTAAATAATTTATTAAGAATTATAGGGAGTATTTACATGGGAATATTTCAAAAGAATAGGGAAAAGTTAGATAAGATATTTGGGAAGAATGGGAAAGTTAGATCACATTACTTTAAGGGAGGCAATTGAGATTAAAAAGAATTCATTATGGTGCTATTAAGACTTACCACCTGGCGCGGACGAATGATAGAACTCGTTATGGTACTATTAAGATTTACCGCCTGGCGCGGACGAAAGTGCGCTGACTCGCGAAACACGACTTCTCGACGAATGTTAGTGGGCCTTCGCGAAAAAGGTTCATGTCGGCAGTTTTTTAAAAAGGACCCCTAGATGGCGTTGATGTGGAATACTGTTTTGATTAGAATTGCCGACCTCGGTAAATGGATATGATCTAACTTCTTACAAATGGAATATCCTACATATATATATATATATATATTATATATATATATATATATATATATATATATATATAACACGGGGGCCCAAAGGGGGACTCGCCTCAAGCCCCTAATTGATAAACCGGCTCTGATTTCAATGCCTCACTATTCGTCTCTCATGTAGACTGTACCAAAGCCTCGCAAACGGATACTTGAACAGTACGCGGTATGTTTTCTTTCCAAAGAGGATGTAAAATGGGAGGCACAGAATCACTCTACATTTCGATTGAAGCGCTGCTACCATTCTGCAACGTTAGCAGGGGTGAATAAACTGTAGCCGAACAGATCTTCAAGAAAGGACAAATAGATTGACGATGGCGAAATAAAACAGAGAAAGTATAACATTCAATCGTCACTCACAGTTTCTGATGTATTATTTTTAACGGTTAAGATATCCGACTACGTTCGGAACCATGATTTTAAAAAAGAGCATAAATGGATAATTGTCATGATATTTAGTGTCACTTAGATTAGAACGCATGTATAAAATTGTTTTAAGGACATTTTGACAAAAAAAATTATTTAAATACAATATTTCGGAAAAAAATAAACATAGAATAATCTTTTTTCAAAATGTTCTCCTTTTGGGAAAAATGCTTCTATTATAATAATATTTTGCATGTATATAGTTTAAACCTCTCTACAAAGGCTCAACTAGAAGTTTTCAAAAATTCACAGTATTCTCATAGTTACCACCAATTTAAATAATTATTGGAGTTTTTTTTTATTAAAACTGCTCCCCTCTGTTCTCGTAAAATATGGATAAACTACTTCTAAGTTATATATTTCAAAAATTCTAGTTGAGCCTCTGTACAGAGATCTGAGCTATATACAGCAGTGTTTCTCAAACTGGGGCGCCCCCTGGGGCGCATAACCCTTCAAGAGGGGCGCGAGCATATCGAAAATAAAACGTTAAAAAAATTAATTTACTGGAATGAAAAAAAAACAAAATACTTTCTAATATAATGAAAAAATACAGATTTACACTGATATGATTTATATATATATCATCTGGTGAAAAAGGTCATCAAAAATAAAAGATTCTACTTTGAACGCTCATTAGCTATCTTTGATCCTATAACTAAATAAAAAAAAATCCTGTTTGCTTTGCTGTAATCCTACGATGAGATATTTTTTTTATGTTTCTTTAATCTAAAATATTACTTTTGCTGGCTTTCGAACTTATGGTAGGGTTACCTGCATCCGTTTTTTTTTGGGAAGTTGTAAATTATATAATTCTGTTGCGCTTTTTCACAATGTGAAAGAGTTTTTTGATACATGGATAAGTATATTGAGCACTTTGAAGGATTAATTGGCCAAGATTTATTTTTTTTGAGTATACTGAAACATATAATACAAAATCGTTAATTCTGGGGAAAAATGTTTATTTGTTACCAATGTCCTTCACAGAGAATCCTCTAATATGACAGTCTTAATGGGAGCTAAAATGAATTGATAACATATCCCCTTTTTTTGGGGTGGCAAACGTTTTTAGAATCTTAAGGTACTTGTTTAGACCGAGTTCCCGGCACGACATAATTTTAAAAAAATATTTTCTTGAAAATGTATTTTCCTATGAATAACTTAGGGGTTTTTAAATTTTGGATGTTTAGACTGATTATGGTTTATAAAAAATGAGCAGAATATAAAAAAATTGGGCCTCTGTGATCTTTTGAAAGGAAATTGAAGCTGATCAAACAAGGGAAACACTTGCTGAAATAATGCATTTTAAATATGTTAGCGAAAGAAATTTGAAAAGCAAAAACATGAAACGAAAGAAAAATTTTCAATAGCTACATTAAGAATTTTATAAGAAAATTGAACCCAAAAAGGTCCCCAAAATGCACTTCATCCTGTAAAAAAAGACAAAGCAAAAAAAAAGTTCAACAGGATATTTGTCGATCATAAAAGGAATTAAAATTACAATAACGTGAAAAAAATGTGACAGTTTTTTTAAAATAGCTTCCTGTAATGTTAGCAAAAGTGTCTGTGATTTTTGTCCTTTTTAAAGGGGCCCCCATTTGGAACAATTTAGTTCAGTTTTATTGATATTTTTTTAAATTATGAAAGACAAATAGAAAAATCCCAATAGGTAAGTATATTTTTTCTTTGTTAAATTATTCACTGAAATTGTGATTTTTATCTTGTATATTGAAAATAATTATAAAAAAAAATTTTGGTGCATCACTCTCCGCGACCATTAACGAGTATGAGTCAATGATCCCGGGCTTTCCTTTTTTAAAAATTAAAAATAACAAATTTTAAATTTGAATTTTTTTTTTCTTATTAATTACTTAACATTTATTCTAAATGCAAATTTTATTAAAAATTGCAGAATTCAAAACCATTTATAATATAAGTTTTCATTTCAAAAAATTTTTACTTTTTTTTATACAGTCATGAAATTGGTTTTTACTCTCCCCACAATTAACCCATTATATCGGGAAATAATGTATTTTTTTTTTTTAAAAAATAAACTCGTGTTAAGAGGGGGTACTTACCCGAAAGAACAAGTTTAATAATTATCAGTGTTTTTAGGGGTTTTGTTTGCAAGAAAAAGTTTTTCAAAGAAGGCTAAAATTAGAAATTGACACTGAGAGTTTTTGATATTTAGCTCAGATCTATTTTTTGTCTTCAAAGACCAGCAGAAAACCGGATTAACAAAGGTATGATGAAAAAATGGTAATAGTATACGAAATGTTTTGTTTTCAGTGCAGAAAATTCAGCACCCACCTCTACCCAGAATTAAAAGGGTGATTTATTAAAAAAATTGCCCTTTAATTTTCGTCACTGAATGTGAAATCTATGAAGATCTTTTTTTTCGGCAGTTGAGACCCTTTCGAAGTTTTTTGAAATGGCCCCCAACCCATTCGTAACTTCCCATCAATTTGCCCTCGTTGTTTGTTGATGCTTTATTATCGTCAAATCCCGCTGTGATTTAAAAAATATTCTATGATTTTTTTTTAATCCACCGCCGTAAATATTAAATGAATTATGAAATGTACTTAAGAGAGATTCGGGAGCTAATCGTTTTGGGCCCAAAACTGACTAGAATTGTACAAAATACAGCATTTTTACATGTTTTGTGCAGACGTCTGTTAGTTTCCAAAACTACATGTAGTTCGCGAGGATGCCAGATGTAATGGATATGATAAAACAACATAGATTAGGGTATTTTTTAAACATTTGTACAGAAATGGATCTTGAAGGAAATAAATCTTTAATTAAATATTATTTTTAATCTGTTTCATTTAAAAAAATTAGAGAAAGAAAATAAATAATTAACCTATTACTTAAAAGTATATATATATTTTATTAAAATATATATTACTTAAGAGTAAAAATATATAAAAAATATAATACTTATCTTATTAATCCCCGAATTAAGAAAAGTTTAATAAGTTTTAGCGATTTCAGGGGCTTGTCTTCAGAGCAAATTTTTTTAGAAATTGACCCTCTGAGTTTTTTTTCTATATTTAGCTGATATCTATATTTTGTTTTTTTAACAGCCACCGATTTTCCAATATGTTCAAATTTTAAAAAAATTAGAAAAAGGGAAAAAATAACATCATAATTATCCTATTATTTAAATTTTTTTTTTGCTTAAAGTAACATATAAAAAATTTAATACCTATGTTATTAATTTGTAGGTTTATAATTAAGATCGTGTATTGTAGCTTTAGCATAAAATGCATTATCATTGCATTCGAATTTATTAATATATAAGGGGGATAAAATTGTGATTGAAAAGGAGGCGCCAGTATTGAAAATTTGAGAAGCACTGTATACAGGCAAAATATTATTATAATAGAAGCATTTGTCACAAAAGGAGAACGTTTGGGGGAAAAAAATTCTAGGTTAGTTTTTTACCGAAGTTTTTTGTATTTAAATAATTGTTTTTGTCAAAATGTCCTTAAAACAGTTTTATACATGAATTCTAATCTAAGTGACACTACATATCATGAAAATTATCCATTTATGCGCTTTTTTAAAATCACGGTTCCGAACGTAGTCGAATACCTTAAACGTGTAACTGAGGTACCAACACAAAGACAGTTATAAAGGTTATCCATAAATGTCTTAATGAACTATGGCTGAGACGAAGGAGGTTATTGTGACCCTTGCACACCACCTGAGATGTTTATAGTAGTTCTCAAGGGTTTAAAATGTTCACAGACTGAAATAAAACTAATTTCGGCCATAGGAGTCCCATATTTCAAATTGAGAACTAGTAATGACATGTCTGGAGATATCCAGGACAGAGGTTTCATACCAATACGTATATCGATCGAAAAACTAGAATTAATGATATAAAGAGCTCTCTCCAAAATTTTATTGTCTGATCCCTTTGTGTGGTTAACATCATTTATATATCTTTTTCATAACGTTACGTCAAACAGATTCTATGCACCGAAGTATTTCCCTTCCTTTCACGACGATTTCAACAGAATAATATCCGGTCACACAAGATATATACCTTTCTGCTACTTCGTACTTTTCGAACAGACCTTATCGTCAAATATTCCCCCAGAAAAATACGTTTGGGTACTGAAGAGAGGCGTCTTCCACGATAGGACCAAATTAGTTCTCTAGTTGGAATAGGTATGGTTGGCATTTCATCCGAAGGACATCCATCAATTATACAAACTTGATTGCATCCAAGCCAGAAGAGGGTCAACATATTAGTTATTTTTTTCTGCTCTTATAGCTGCATTTTCTGAATAAAACATTCAAATCCTATGGTACCGTTGGCATTTGTTTCCATTACATGTGCACCCCATTTGTCTCTTTTCGATCTATTCGTATAACTCCTACCGAGTGAGTCACTACATATGTGTCATTTGGAATGTAGAGATACCAGATACTTTCCTGTAATACATTTTTTTTAGTTATTTCTCAACTGTAATTCCGACTTTTCCATAATTTAAAACGCACAAACCTTTAAAATTTATCTGCTGTATTGATATACAAGAACTTAATTTCAATTTTTCCCATACATTTAAATTGTATACTTAAGCTATTTCATATTACTATGTCCTGGTATGCATCGTGACATTAACCAAATTATTTACTCATTTATATTAACTTACAACAGTATAAACTATACCTAATAATATTTATTTTACACATCATACAATTCAACACCTTGGTTCCGCATGCTAATATTTATAAATAAGAAAGTAGAATAATCGAATAATGATTAGATAAAAATAAAATTGTGTAACCATAAATATACTTGTTCAATTGTATTCAAATTAGATGTGTACGCCAAAAAAAAAACTCCAGTTGTAAGAAACTGAGAAAAAAGCACAAAAGTAAGATTTATTACAAGCATTATCACTATTTTCTTCTTACATTTGGGGAATGTAACTACTTGTTCTTCACCAAGTCGAATTCCAAGTGAGATTGCAGCTATTAAGAGGCTCCAAGCTATAAATTTTGCGTAATAAATAATTTGCTTTCAAGGAGTGAATTCTTTTCTCGGTACCAAAAGAGAGTCAGAGAAAGAAATCTTTGAATTTCATACTTAATGTGTATCTTTTTGGGATGGTGTAAAATTTTTATCCAGTATGTTCCTATAGCTTTTGACTTAAGAATTGAAAATAGTACAACCTTGTTACTTAAACAGATCTTTAAATGAAACTATTGTTTTTTCAATATTGTCTCACCATTTTCCAGTTCCATTTATTAGTCTTATTGATTGCATAAATAATCAGTAAATCAATTAAAAATTATAACACAATTATGCATTCTTAATTTTACAAAAGCAAATATTTCTTATTTTAGTTATATTTCCAGTTAAATTAACAATAAATTGACAACATATATAAAAGTCTCTTGCGTTACAATAAAATAAGGGGTGTTTTAAAAAAATAAAAGTTGAGTAAATAAAAAAAATTAGTTTTACAGATAAAAAAGGAAAAGATTATTCGATTTGCAATAGTTTTACTAATTATGCATTAAAATATGCTGTGTGTTTGAGAACAAAAAAAAACAATTTTTAAATTCATCCAACAATAACTATTTAAAACCATTGCAATCTTAACATTTTCTCAGTGTCTGTGCGTGTGTGTACATGTGTATGAGAACACATGCAACCGAATAGTACCTTCAGAAGATTCGATAATAAAATGGTTAGTATCTTTATAAAATATTTTCAAGAAATATATCTATACCTTAGTTGCTTATTAAATAAATTGTTAAAAACAAGTAATATAAAAAAATTAAGTCAATTCCTACTTAGATCAACAAGGAAAATTTTTATTTTAGCTACTTTTTACTAAATAGTTGCAATTAATATAAATATGTATTTTCATAGGACAGAATCACAACTTTAAGTGGTAATTAATTTTTATTAATTATCATTATAGTATCGTATTGTCATCCAAAACAATCGTGTATATAAAATTTCAGTTCAACTGAATGCTTTAAAATGTGAGGGAAAAAAAAATCTTTTAAAGTTTTGAAGCAAGTCGCCAAAAGGGTCGCTAAGTCGCCGAAAATGATTCCAACGTGGCTGTATTTGTAATTCTTTAAATAATTAGTTTTAATCAATTAATTTTTATTAATTATAATTAAATTACTGTATTATCATCCAAAATAATCTTGTACATAAGATTTCAGCTCAATTGAGCGCCTTAAAATGTATTTTATTAACAAAGGAAGATTCCACAAAGATAAATAAATATATTGAGAGTGTGAGCTAATAGTAGGAATTAATAAATTTAAATAACGGTCACATGTGACATTTTAATAATTCAAGTTAAGTTTTGAAGTTGGATGTAAACTAATAAGTAAATTGAAACTAATTGGTTTTTCGTAACAGAATAGTAAAACGTATTTTCAATAGAAAATAAGAAATTACTTTTTTTTAATGTGTGCTTTAATGAGTATTATACAGTAACTTCTTTCTAGAATTCGCATATTCTTAAGAGATTCGCCGAGAATATACTTCTACGTTTTTCCCAACGAGATGAAATTTAAAAGAATTGTTCAGTAAAAAGATAAAAACGTTAAGTAAATTTCCCATTCAATAAAAGAGAAAGATTTTGAAACAAAAGAAGCAATCTAGTGATGCTCATTGACAAAACAAGAGTAGGTGTGTATTTATTATCACTTTTCTCTCTTAAAAACATAATTGGCTATTGGATACGGTGCTTGTGATTTTAAGCCATGGTCAACTAATGAGGACACCTGAGCCGGTTAATCCCGTTTCCTAACTTCTACACCACTCTAACGTAAAAATTGAGGCCTTGACATATTTAACATGCATTAAAACCTCTCTACACAGCGGGTCTTGAGTGGCATCAAGACTCGAATCCCTGATTTGACAAAACCAGTCTCCAGTTCGCGACCATGATCTCTAGGCCACCATGTCCTGATGAAAAAACAAGAGCTAGAGCTTTGAGGAAACAGACACAAACCATGAATGAAATACACATAACTTTTTCTTGGAGACAAATAGAGAGATATTACAAAATATATTCACACAATACAGAGATAATTTTCTTGAAGAATTTTAGAAAAATTGAACAGTGCAAATGTTGTTGCTGCTGCTAATACCACCCTATCGAAGGCGTCAGATCGGGGCACTCCAAATTCATCGTGGCAAGGTGCTGTGTCTTACATCTGTCATTATCCGCAGCTTTGAGCTCCATAATTTTGTTTTTCTAATGGGGCTGCGTATTGGCATTAAACCTTTGCAGACCTAGTATATTCCCCAGGTGATGGTATCACTTCTTAGCGCGGCACCATATAGGCGATAGCAATTACCGCAAGTAATTTCGACGCTAAGTTTCCTCCCCAGAGGGAGGCACCTGAGCTTTGGCGATGCGAACCTTCACTAGGATTTAATTTTGCCGAAAGTACTCAAGCCAAGCAGAAGCTCTAGGAATATTTTACATGCCTTTTAATAATACGACAGGGTCACTTTTGTTTTTCGGTACCATGAAAATCCTCCGACTTGGGCCGGGGTCGAACCCGCCACCTTAGGTGTAGAAGGCTGGCGACAAACCAGCCATGCCACTCAGCCGGCCACCATAAAAATGACAATACAATTTGACTCGATTCCACCCTAATTTTGAGAGAGAAAAATATTTGGTTGAGTAGGGTCCTTCCACCTGTCTTCCCTTCCACCAACCTTATGTGAGAAATTGCGGCGCAACTGCTATTTAAGATACCCCCATGCTGAAAAAGCACAATACATTTTACAAACAACCATATCTTCTCCGGAATTTGAACCCATGTCCAATAACACAGCAGTCAGCGTCAATAACCACTATACCAGATGGACAGTGTGCAAATGCCATTCCTCACATTGATTCAAAACATGACAAACAATCCCAGAAAAAAATTGATTGCTTCGACTTCAAAATTCCATCACGTTTCAAAAGAAAAGAGCAAGCACAAATAAAAACTTTCGCCCATTCAAGAGATTCCAGAAAAAAGAACATAATTCTATTTTTACTACCTGATCTCTTAGAAATCAAATCTGCATTTTAAATGAAGAACTTCATGATCTTATTTTCTTTTCAAAACAACTTCAATATACATGTGGTGCGAGTTATAACCCATTAGAAATAATCTGATAAAACAAAATAGAGTAAGTTTCTAATATGTTAGCTACTTTTCCTACTTTTTTTTCTATTCGTATATGTTTGTGTGTTTGTTTTGTGTGTTTTTTGCGTGTGTTTTGTGTGTGTGTGTGTGTGTTTGTTTTCTTTTTTTGCCTATGCTTTTAAAAATTGAATTACAGCGCTGCATGTACGGGGGAAAAACTAACATTTGAACAATTATTGATCGTTTGTTTTTTCATTCTAAAAGAAATCAATATTATAAATAGCATTATTGTTAAATAGAACTTTTACACATCATGGTAAAATAAGAATAAAACTTCAGGTAGGATATGGGGAACTTAAAGTAAACCTTTATAAGTACAAATTATTAGAAATTTAACTAAATAGTTTGTTGCTTTGGATGTTAAAATGCTCCCAAATGCGATACATCTTAAATTATTTTGTAACAATATTGGTAAATAGCCTTTATTTTGAAATATAATTAATTATTTTAACTGCATTTGAACATTTATTTCCCTTGGTCAAATTATTGTTTAAAAGTGACTAGAACTCTGAATCAACAAAAGGACTCTGGGCAAAGGAAAGCTTTATTTTTAACCATGTTTAACTAAGCAGGAACGGCAAGGTTTTTCGAATAAAAAAAATTATCAAAATCTATTGCACCAGATTTAATTTATTTATTAACTCAAAAAAAGTGAAAAATTAAAACTGTTAGTTTTATTTTCTACCCTTTAATTGCCACTGGCTTATATATATCCGTCTCGCACCACGAATGCGTTACCACGGACGGATATATACGTCAATTATTTTCTGTACGCTGCTATCAGTAAAACTATTCCGTGGGTTTTGGAATTCAATAAAAGGACCTTGACAATGTTTGCGAAGGATTTACTTATTTCAGAGAAATATTTGCTTATTTATATCTTTTCTTTTCTCCTATATACATCGCATACGCATACCTTTTAAAAAGTGGTGGCATTGAAACGTAAACCACGTAACTTTAATTCAGCAGGTAAAAGATTAAATAATAATGGAATGTGGGCAATGTCGATACTAATTTCAATTATTTTTTTTCCATATAAAGCAACTTAGTTTGACTAATAGCTTGCAAATCAAATTAAAAAGTGGAATATATATTTTTAGGTTAAGACTCTATCCATGTAATGTTAGAGCAGCGTTTCTCAAACTGTGGGGTTTGCTGCCCGAGAGGGGCGTGATGACTCTACGAGAGGGGCGCGAGCATATTAAAAAGTCGAAAACAAGATTATTTATTAAAAAAATATCTATATTTACTGAAATTAAACAAAATACATTCTGACATATAAAAAAAAAATACACATTTACACTGATATAATACACTTACAAATTTATCAGTACCGCACAATGTAATTTATGATAAATTTAACAATACTAAGTTAAGAACATGCTTAATAATTACCAATTTCCCCACACATGGCTTGTTATTTGTAAAATTATATACAAAAAATTAACAGTTATCTTGATAATTTGTTCTGTTTATAATTAATCCTTTAACTACTGCGGATTAAAAGTTACTCAATTAGCTCCCCAATGCCACCGTTTTCCACGTAAGCTCGCGTATGGGATGTTTTTATTTCGAGGAGGGGGAAACGAATAGATAAGTAAATCCTCTGAAAATTATCTATTTTCAGAGCTACTTCGAAAACACTATCAAGATACTTTTATGGCATTCCAAAGCCTTCGGAATAATTTTTTTAATAGTAGAACATGTACTTCGGAAAGTCATGTATGTACGTCTGAAGTAATTAACACTTTGGCTGAGCGAGACGTTTATATACGTCGGTAGCACTAAGAGGGGAAAGTCGCATTGTACCTTTAGCATCAAAGTATATTATTATTGAATTCAATCTTTTGTTATTGTATGGAGAGGGGGCGATGAAAATTATGATTGAATATTGGGTTGTGAATATTGAAAGTTTGAGAAGCACTGTGTTAGAGAAAAAGAAGCTCAAAATGGGTAAATTTTATTTTATCAAAATATTTAAATAATTAAATAATTAGCTTCACTAGCTCATTAATTATAAACATCACACTTTTTGAAACTACACAATGGGTATTTAACGACGAACACGCGATTTTGAGCAACGGTCAAGTAATGAGGACGACAAGTGACCGAACACTCTAAGTTCCCCATCGCACGAACGTTTAGTCTTTGGTCTTCGATAGAAATATTGTAGTATTGTCTTAAGATTTATTTTTACAATCTAAGATTTAATCTAGTTTGAATAGCTAATAGACCACTCAATGAAAACCATCATCATTAAATAATCTTAAGAATAAAAGGAAGGCAATTTGTTTGTATGTGTGTATGAAAATTTATGTTTAGTGGCTCTTTATTTTACACGTAAATTAAAATTTATTTCGGGGGGAAATATTGTGATAAAGGGATACATCGTACATCAATTTTAAAGGCATTGATTTATACATATATTATTGCACTTTTTCAACTTATTTTTTAATTGTTACATAAAAAGTTTGATTTATAAACTGATGACTAGAAAAAATAATCAATAATTTTATGTACTGTTTTGTCACGTTGAAATACATCTCTCAATTTATCTTAAACATTTCCGATATGTTTACTTCAAAGCTTTTGACGTACTTCTCCTTACTAATCGAGTGAGTGAGTTTTTTTTACGTTTTTTTTACGTTGCACTGTACAACGTAACACGTGATCTATTGGTTATACCCTCGTCATTTTCAATCATGGTTAAGTGACGAGGACAACACTAAAGCTGGCACTATCCCTCAGAACTTCCACATCACGTCAACGGGAGGACTTCGAGCCTTGACAGATTTAAGGCACATCAGTCCCTGTACACGGTGGGTATTTAATGGCACTGGGCTTGAAATCTTGACATGCCAGCCACAAGACTTTGACCATGGTCACTAGACTACCACAGTTTCCTTTCTTTACTAACCGAATGGCCCTTATAACACTTCTAAGAAATATTCATTAAACAATTCCTATCTACCTTTATTGCTCAAAATAAAAATAATAAATTACTCACGTGTTTTTATAAATAAATAGTAATTGTGATCATAAAACTACAGATATCTTAATGTTCTTCGTAAATCGTTATTACGCGTCCACGCCCATTTTTTTAAAATAAAAATAATGATTGAATTTCATTAATCGATTTCAAAAACACTAACATATCCTTTAAACAAGTAATATAAAAAGAATTAAGTCAATTCCTACTTAGATCAACAAAGAAAATTTTTATTGTAGCTACTTTTTATTAAATAGTTACAATTAATATAAATATGTATATACATACGACATAATCGCAGCATTAAGTGGTAATTAATTTTCATTAATTATCATTAAAGTATCGTATTGTCATCCAAAAAAAAAATCATGTATATAAAATTTCAGTTCAACAGAATGTTTTAAAACGTGAAAAAAAAAATAAATAAATATTTTAAAATTTTGACACAAGTTGCCAAAAGGGTCACTAAGTCACCAAAAATGATGTCAACGTGGCCGTGTGTGTGTGTATTTATAGTTCTTTAAATAATTCGTTTTAACCAATTAATTTTTATTAATTATAATTAAACTATTGTATTGTCATTTAAAATAATCATGTTTATAAAATTTCAGCTCAATTGAGTGCTTTAAAATGTAGTTCATTAACGATTGAAAATTCGACCAAGATAAATAAATAAATATATAGAGAGTGTGAGCTAATAGTAGGAATTGAAAAAACGTTTTTATTTATAAGAATTTTTTCTCGGTCTTGGTCTCAGATTGAATGTCGCTATACCTTATAAGGAGGGGATAAAATCCCCTTCAAAAGGAATTTAATCGAGTGTACTCCCTTTGTGGTCAAATCAAGTGAAAAATACTTCCCACGTCCAAGAGTCGTTCGGATTTTTATTACGCCCTGTTTCTACAATGGATGCTTCTATCCACTAACCATTCGAAGAGTTTCATAAAACATGATTACACGTCACAGTGAGCGTAATGGGAAGTTTTATTGAATAATTCCTTGTCTGCTCTTTTAATGGCGGCTGGAATTACAGTAGAACAAATGTAGAGTCAGAGAGGCAGTATTTATTTTCTTCCATTTATAGTAAAGTTATTTTTTCTTCCATGACAGCTCGTATCGCGCAAGAAATGTACATTGTTTCAGAAAATTAATTAAACGGAAGAAGATGTTTGAATAACTGTAGCAGCTTGTGTGAGAGAGAGGTGGTGTGTGGTTCTATTGTTCGGAAACGAATACGATAAGTAAATGAAAATCAGATTTATGGAAATGAGCACCTAAATGCTAGTTTTACGAAAACGGAATCTCCGTCTTTTCGTAAATAATCTACAGGATTACATCCATGTCATTTTATACTGAATTGGAAGAAATTGATGGTTTCATTTCTTTTATTCTAAAACATAACGCACATTAAGATTATATAACGAAAAAATATATACTTTAATGAATACCATATTCAACAAAACTATACGAAAATATAATTATCGAAAAATACTGTTTTTCAATAAGACTAAAATGATGTAATTTTTTTAAATAAAAACAAGATTCGTAAATTTTAAGACTTATAAATAGGAATCTGATTTCAAAAGTAATATTTAAATATTATTACATTAATCATTTTAAATAACTAATGTTTATTCCTAACCTACATTTAAAAGCTTTAGTTATTTACATTTGAAATAACAATGCTCAGAGTTATCTGTATACCAGTATTACTACCAAACAGCAACAAAATAAGTAAGAAAGAATACAGATTATACTACTGCATCTGATAATTATATTCACAAACTACGTTCACGCAAATAAACTAAGAAATGAAATTAATTGCCTATTTTCTAGTCTCTACGCATTACATTTCTCTTAGTAGCAATTCTTAGAAGAGTTTAAAGGAGACTTAGTTGAAGCAGTGTTATTTTTCTTCATTTTTATTACAACCTCATGAAATTTAATTTAGCAACGTCTCTCATTTTTAGGAATTAGTTAAATTTAAACTGCAAGTTTCATAATATTGTTCTCACTTATATTTGGTTGTGTTTTGTTTCTCTCAAGTAGAATTTCGTTGAATTTCTGAAGCTGAAAGATACTATCCATGCTTGTTTAAATAAACAATTTTTTTAATGTTTTGATGACTTCCAACTGTTCTGGGTTAAACTATTTATTACAGTAAGAAAATCCTCAAATAAACATTTCCGCCCAATCTAACTGCAGGAAGGTTCCACAGAAGTAGAGTCTACTTCGCGGTAACGGCTTTATACCGCTAGCATAAACATATTAATCAAAGTGATACTTTTGGGAATTCGATATGGCAAAGGATCCACAATTAACAAGAGCAACATTTCTCAAACTGTGGGGCGCACTCCCCTAAGGGAGCGTGATAACCCTGCAAAGGGGGCGCGAGCATATTGAAAAGTCGAGAACAAAAGATTATTTTTAAAAATTATTAAATTACTGAAAGTAAACAAACGATAATACATTCTGACATAATAAAAAATGAAATTCACATTTACACTAATATTATACACTTATAAGTGTATCAGTACTGCACTATTTACATGATCATGAATTTAACAATACTAAGTTAAGAACAATTTTAATAATTACCCGTGACCCCATGGGCTTGTCATGAATATGATTATACACGAAATTCATCACTTATTTGCATAATTTGAGTGGTTTATAATTAAGCCTTCAACTTCTGATTAAAAGTTACGGGATTCGCTTCCCAATGCCACCGTTTTCCACGTAGGCGTGAGTATGTGGTGTATTTGGAGGGGGGTAGAAAAGGAATAAATAAGTCCTCTAAAATAAGTAAATCCATCACAAAAACCTGATAAGATCATCATTTTATTGCATTTCAAAGCCTTCGGAATAGTTTTATGGACAGCAGTGTACAGAAAATATCATATTTTGGAGAGACGTATATGTACGTCCTGGGCAACTACACAGTGGCTGAGCGAGACGTTTATATACGCTAGAGGAACTTAAGAGATTTAAGTCGTATTGTAGTTTTGCGTTTTATTATTATTATTGAATTCAATGCATTATTATTGTATGGAAGGAGGTGGGGGAGATGCGATGAAAAATTAGGATTAAATTTTGGGTCGCAAATATTGAAAGTTTGAGAAGCACCGCACTACAGAAAGTCTTTTCTTTTCTGTAACTTCACACCAAGTGTGTAACTTCACTGGCTCTATCTCCACCGTGCTCTCACTGACTCCCAGTTATCGCTGACTGAGAAGCCTCTTCATGGATTCTCTCAAGTAAAAATCTCTTTTTCAAACTCTCTCCCTCTCCCTCTTTAAACCTCCCGTTTTCCATGGTCACCACCACATATTCCTTTGTTCTCTTCTATCGGTCCCTTAGAGCGGGGGAGGGGGACTGTCCGGGCGCATAGTGAGAGCCCTGTACTGCAGACGTGCTGTCTTCCCAGATCCGTGAGAAACCGATAGCACATTGTACCGGTGTCTCATTTCATCTCTAGGACTGTCATTGGAAAAAATGGTCAGAGTTTTTGACCACCCATTTGCGAAACTTTTTTTCCCCGGCAAATAGGGAAACGAACGGATCTTTCCCACATTTATCGGCGTCCCTTCTTAGCAATTAGGGGAAAGAGACTGGGTAAATCACAAATTCCTACTTTTGCTAAAATCTGTTTAGCAGATCTCCCGACACTAATTGTGTTTTTTAACGGAATTGTGGCCAGCCACAAGAATTTGTGTCAGAATATTAGGTTCCCCCTGCAAAATCAGACTTGGGGCCCCAAGCTGGATCTTACAAAGGATTGTCAAACTAGAACATCAGACTTTGGTCTTACTGGAATTCTGCATCCCCCCACAATGTGGGGTTGCGGTGGTATAAGTTACGCTACTAATTCGTGTGCACATTTTATTTCATCTAATTCAGCAATAACGTCGCATTTTAAAGCAACGTGAAAGCTATTAGCTACAAACCTTGTAATCTTCAACAACGGCCAAATAGTTTGTACGACACTAGAGCTGACATCCCATTCTTCAAATATACACTTTATGTCAAAAAGAAAGATTTGAGTTACGGCTTTTAAACTAGATTTGAATAGAAATAACCGTAGTCTAATGACTCACCTTAATGTGCCACTCCCTCAACCTCTGGAAAGCCATGTTCTCCTCCCTACTAATAAACTCAACCCAAAGGATATTGTGGAAGCTAAAATCTTCACACATGGTTACATGTGTATTGAAAACTGCTAAAGTTTTGTATTATTGCTTTTTCATTTATCAATAAGTTCGGCACTCCCTGTTTAGATAACTTCGTTTCCGCGTATGAAAGGAATCCCCCCCCCCCCCCCTCTTGACATTAGAGGCGCGGCTATAAGAAACGCATTGACGGGCACAAAGTTGCCTCGTGTGAAAGCAGCCTTAATGTGCATCAGTTTCACCTCCACAGCTTATTTTTATTGACTAAGGATGAACCCATCATTTAACAAAAATAACACCGGCATTATTTCGCGAATATCAAAACTTGGCAGTCATGGCTCCTTGATGTCCAAAAATGTACAAACATGTAAATATGAGTTAAGATACCAGAAAAGACTGATGATACAAGAGATGTTGCATCAAAGTTATATTCAGCATTTTACCTATAAGTTATCAATCGGAAAGATGAGGAAAATTGGATGAAAGTTGACAATTCAAATATTTCTCCTTTTTTTACCACATTCCACAGATTTATTTCCTTATTTTTCCCATTTTGGCCTAATTATTTAATGAATGAGACTATTTTTTATAAAAAAATATATTATTTTTAATAAATTGTCTATACATAAACGTACATTTTTGAAATGCATGTATCACTACATCATTTTGATTGCTGTAAATTATAAATAATACAACCGCTCGATTTACGAGCAGATATTTACTGCTATACATTACAAAACTAGATTACGCGTGTATATTTATTATTTTTTCCAATTCCTCCTCTCTTTTTTTCTCCCTCTGTGTATATAAACGATAAACAAATCACATAATAAATTCAGAAGATTGCGCTGAATACACTTCACTGAAAGTAATTTTTCTGCACAAGTCCATAGATGAGAAAATAGTTTATGAAAGATGCATTGACGGAAAATGCATTTTTATCAAGAATATCAAATCACACTCGAGTACTTTATGGTGTTGAATCTTCACATACTCCCACAAGACATCATTTTACCATTTCGTCGCATGAGCGGAAACATATTCTGATCTCATAAATCCCATCGAGTAAAAAAAAAAATGTTCCGCCTTCAGTAACTTGAAGTATGTACAATTCATTGATTTGTGAATGTTTATGTCAAAAAACAACATCTTAAAGCGGGTTTTAGTTTTTGAAATACTTCATGACAAAATGATAAAAGTGGTTCTGAATAATTCATAAATGTAAAAAGTGATGCATGTCCAAAAACTTAGAAGAAATGACGGTAGCTTTGATTCGACAGCATTAAATATTTTTTTTATGTTAATACAAGAAAAAAAAAATATTTATCTTGAAAAGTGAAGTGTCGTGCTAATTCAATTGCTTTTTTGTCAAAAACTTTTTAATGAAATGAAATCTTCGGTCTTATTAATAAAAAAAATTGTATTTCATTCATGTTAAAAATTATAACTTTCAGACATGAAGTGTATATATTTAAATGACAGAATATAAAAATGAGTGATTTAATGTCCAAACAATGTCTGACTTATAAATAAGTTTTATAACTCGGCGATATACTTCCAGATTAAATGTAAATTTATCAGACTTTGTTCCTAAAAAACTGATAAAAGAAAATAAGAAACTCGTCAAAGTCTTAATTTTTTTCGAAAGTGTCTGATTGTTTTTAAGAAATTTTTGTACAGATGTGAAGAAAAATTCAATTAACTAGTTTATTATGTTTAAATATTTATGGAGTATCCAATATGCTGTTAATTAACCTAATTATTATAATTATGTGCTAATATATGCAGTGATATGGTGTTATCATATTTATTGTCTTATCATATTAAAATATGGATTCTCTATTATTATTATTTTCCTCTACATAAATAATGATATATAAAATAATAATTACTTTCAGAATCTTCGTGTATTTTTAAAATATTTTATAGTTACATAATTACTACATTTGAAGTAATGGTGTTCATTGTTTATTTATATTTATATCAATATGACTAACTTATATTAATTTAATTATTTTGTTAAAGAAAACACACACATTTATTTGAGTAAAAAGTAATATTCCTTTTCTGTACTAAGTTAAACATTTTAATGCCGAAAGTCAATATTTCGTTTCAAAGTCAAATATATTTCAAAGTTAAACAGTAAATTATTCCGCACTAGAAAAACAATGGTATAATTAAAGAAGAGCTAGTTAAGAAAGATGTATTTAGGTTGTCAATCGTATTCTTAAAATTCTATCAAAATAGAGCCATTATGATTTTATTCATAATGGAATATGTCCACATGTCTCGTAAATATCTGCTTGTTAAGAAATACAAAAGTTGAACTTCCCAATGGAAATTAAAAACCATTCCTAATACACTTTCCAATTAGAATTCATATAAAGTAGAATAAAAACATCCATCAGTGTACAAGAATTAGAAGGAAGATTAGCCATAGTCAAAACAAATAGAATTTATTATCTGTTCTCAACAACCTATCAAATGTCAACAACCCAAGTTAGGAAATGCACCTTTATATAAATATGGGAGCAAAAGCGAGCAAGACGATATAATTAATACTAATTATAAATCTGTGGTGGCCAATTCATTACCATAAATTTAATCATTTACTCTTGGAACGGCATAGCTATACACATTCCAAATAATCGAAGAAAAGTTCTAAGTTATTCTATATATATATATACTTCAAGCCGAAACTAATCCAATTTAAATATCAAACTGACCAAATTAATATTATTACAATAATTTAGGAATCAATATCGACTAGCTCTACATTAATAACTGACTGCTATCCTTTAGAGTGAGAGCTTCTAACCTCTTTCTCTCAAACCTGAAAGTTAATGTTCTTATATAAGCCTTGATTTGCAGAAGTCACGTCTTCTTCTTCGGGAGAAAGTTTTTGATAGAAAAATATTTAAAGAAACAGGTTTACCCCAAGAGTATTAGTAGGATGTACGCGAATAGACCCGTTACAACATATGTTGGTATAAAAAAAGGTTACAGTTTTAAGTTGCATAATTTGAGAACATCTGGTTTAATTTGATTTTTGGTTAAAGTCAACCTTTGAAGTTGATTGAAGGCTATTGCCTGGGGTCACTTCACGCAGCATTTTCCCTATCTCCGTAATGTTAAAAATGACCAATTTTAAGGAACATTTTTAAAAAATTGGCATGTTGTACAGTCATGAATTTTTTTGTGTGCATTTATTGTATTGTTTTTGATGGAAAACACTATTTCACACGATAGCAGAAATTCGTTGTATTTAATGAGATAAAAATATAGCATGCGGTTACCAAAAAGTAAATAAACAGCTACAACTATTCACTTCACTTCTTTCCTGAATAAGCTGCTGATCAAAATAAATTCTTTTGATTAATTTAAACTATTTGATAAGGCTGAAAAGTAGCATGTGTCTTTTGTTTTGATTTGAAAGGGGCGTGGCAGTCAGATGTTTTAGGGTTTGACAAATGTAAACAACTTTTTAAAAAAATATTAAAAATAATTCTAATTCAGCTAGAGCAAAAATTTAAATTGCATTAGAAAGAAAAAGAATGTATTTTATTTTTCAATCAAAATTGAGAAATCGATTTTTAATTCGATTTTCGTGAAGTGACCCCCTTAAACTGCGATAAAGCGACAAAGATCACATATATGAGCCAGTATTTAACTCTCCCAACTTCTACACCGCACCAACACGTAAAATGTGAGCATCAACAGACTTAACTTGCATCACCAACGCCGATCATTTGTTCGTGACCAAAATCTTTCACCCCCCAACACATTATCTCAAAACTTTAAAAACAATATAAAATTTATCCTCTATTTTACCGTTTTAAAGATAATTTATATATAAAAAAACGAAAAGAATAAGGAAAAAAATCCCTCATTGGAATGTTCAAAATGTCTTTAAGACTTCAAGAAATAGCAAAAGAGGTCTATACTACAAATAAAGTTGTATTCAAATGTAAAAAAGTAATTGAATCCTTATAACACTCGAAAAAGGAACGAATTCATCTTTTGACGGAATTTTTTAAAAGAAATGGACGAGTGTCGAATATTTACTTAACTTTCTGATGTTTCTTTCAATTTCTAGATTTTTCGAAAGAAAAGAATACAATTCAGCGCAATGCTTAGAGTGTTTCGAAAATCAAATATTAAAACAATATCTGCATTCGAAATAGTGATCGAATGATTTAAATTTTCACTCAGTAAAAGAAAATGAAAAATGTATCGATTCGTTGCGATAAAAGGTAATTCACAAACGTAGGAGTAAAAGTTTATTAGATTTTATTTCATGGGTATCAGTTGTTTTTCATAATTTCATATAAGTCTAATTAATATTTCAAATATTATATTTCATTCCTGATGTTAAAACAATATGTTTTTGAACCAAAGATTATCATGAAACGAAATTTGAACATTTGTTAGATATATGCATAACTCATATTTTGATTAAATGAATATTATTTAAATTTTTCAACATGTGCAGACAAATGAACAAAAAATAGTAATGCTACTGCAATCTGTAATCTAATAATTATACAGGGTATCAAGGATAAAAGTACCCCAAAGTAATGGCTTATTACAGAACTACCCATCAGAATGTAATAAACTATCCATCCGTGAATAGGAAAACTCTGAAATTTTTTTGGATCTAATCCGATCGGTTTCACGGGCGCGCATTATTCGACAATTGCAGACGATAAAATTTTTACACTGACTTCATTAGTAAAGAAGTGGACGCCACAGTAAAAGAGGCAGTGCGTACTTTTGTTTACGGAATTTAAACTAATCACGCCTGTACAGCGATCTGTTCGAACAGAATGGAATAAATGTCATTACTGGCTTGCCTAATAGACTAATCAGGACTCCTACAAAATGAATCACGCACACGATCAACAGTGTCATCTTCCAAGAAAACTTAAGGATATTTGCCAGTTTTTCTGAGATACCAAAGTTCCCATCTCCTTTAAATTTCTTTCCCCCGTTGGTGGATAGATTTTCCTGTCGTAAAGTCGACACTCCGCTCTGTTCGAACACGTCGCTGTCCACGCGTGACTGATTTAAATTCCGTTAATCAAAGTACGCACTGCTTTTTTTACTGACGCGTCCACATCTTTACTAATCAAGTCAGTGTAAAAAAAAGTTATCGTCTGCGATTTCTGAATAATACGTGCACGAGCAGGCGATTGGACTAGACCCAAAAAATTTCAGAGAGTTTTCCAATCCACGGTGTGACGGGATCATCGCGTTTTCAACTAAAAACTCCTCTTGGGTTCTTTGGGGCTGAAAAGGCGAATTCTTTCCAACAAAATCCAGAAGCGAAACGTGATTATGCAAATTAAGAAACTTTTAAATAGCAGAAGTTTAGCGTAAGCAAGGTGGCCTTTGGGAAGTGATTATGCTTGTCTGTGTTTACTAATGTCAAAGCAAAAGTAAGAGAAGTTATCCGACATTCAGGAGTTAATCTATTTGTGCCAGAGCGTTCAAGACAAAGTGGATACCATTCCACACGAGATAAAGCCCAACGCCATTTAGGATTCGAGTGTGTTACTGCTTGCCTAGCATATAGAGGTAGGATCGTTCAAATTAATACTAGGAACTGTGTATTTACTAAAGTTAGAAGTAGGGGGTAAAGTTAGATTTAGTGGTAAGGGTCGAGCTTATTTGGTAATACGTATTATGTGTTTCTTCACCTCAGATCCGCTAAGTTAAAATATTAATATCCTTATTATATATTGTTTAAGTTAAGATCTTAATAAAAAGATATTAAAATTATGGCAACGTCTGGCTCTTCATTCACTCCCACACCCCTAGGTCATGAGGGAGACGTAGGAGTAGGGCAACTCTCACGGGCCAATGCCTTACAACGGTTGAAGAGTTTATTACATTCTGATTGATATTTCTGTTATTATTAGCCTTTACTTTTAGATACTTTTATCCACTTATGACTCATAATGAAACCTAACCAAGAGTTTTGCATGAAAAGTAAGGTAATAACAGCTCTCAAGGGTGTGCAAATACCCGTATGAATAAATCCCTCTGAAGGTAGTGAAGACGATCACAACATTCCCACAGTATCAACAGATGGAGCTGGTGCTCCAGTTACTAGGCTAAATCTCAGTTAGATGACCCGTTTAAAACAAGAAGTAAGATAGGGGTTTTGGGTTTAAAGAAAAATTATCCATTTCAAATTCATTGACAATTAGTGGTAGTGTAGGTGCAAACGTTATATCACGAAGACAGGTGAGGTTTAGGACAGCGCTTCTCAAATCCTGGGGCGCGTCTCGCTAAGTGAATGTGATAATTCTACGAGAGTAACGCAAGCATTTTGAAAAATCAAAAATAAAACATTTTAAAAAAATTATTAGTTCACTGAAAGTAAACAAATAAAATACATTCTGACATAATAAAAAATAAAATCAGCATTTGCACTAAAATAATATACTTATAAATGTATCAGTACTGCACTATGTATTTTATAATCAATTTAACAATACTAAGTTAAGAACATGTTTAACAATTACCAGTGACCCCATGGGCTTAAAATATATAAATGTACAAAAAATTAACACTTATCAAGATAATTTTTGCGCCATTTATAAATAATACCTTAACTGCCAATCAAAGTTTACGTGATTCACTCACTAATGCCACCGTTTTTCACGAAGGCCAGCGCATGTAATGTATTCGGGGAAGGAAAAATAGAAATATAAACAAGGAAATCCTCGGAAATAGGTAAATCCTTCGTAAACACCTTCAAGATACTTTTATTGCATTCCAAAGCCTTCGGAATAATTTTATGAATAGTGGTGCACAGAAAAGATCGTAATTCGGAAAGACGTATATATACGTCAGGGGCAATTAAGGCTTTGGCTCAGCAAGACGTTTATATATGCCGGAGACACTTTAGAAAAGCCATATCCGTAGCTATAGTGTCAGAGTAATGTATTATTGAATTCAATACATTGTTATTTGTATGGAGGAGGGGCGATAAAAATTATGGTTGAATATTGGGACGCAAATATTGAAAGTCTTAGAAAACTAGTTTAGATGCACAAATTTTGACAAAAGCAGAATATCTGTGTGAGATGAAGAAGGAGCGTATCGGTGGGAGGTATTAGACCACCCTTCCTACATTTCCCGACTTGACAAAGTGATTTCCATCTATTCGGACTTTTGAAGAAACTCTTAGGAGGTCAGCATTTCGAAACCGATGCTGAGTTTCAGCAAGCCGTATTGAAGTTGTTGCACAACCTTGACCTTGATTTCTACGATGCTGGTTTTGATGGTTTGGTGTACCGATGGAATAAATGCCTCCATAAATATGATAACTATGTATAGAAGTAGAATGTACCTGTGTCTTCTTACCTTGTAGATTTTTTTAGATTTCCTGATTAAACTTTTACTCTGAAAGGGCTTGTTACCTTACTTTTTAAAACTCCTCACGTACATTTAATTATGTAAATCCTTTGTGACAATATACATTTTTAATTCAAAAACTATCTTAAACAATACAAAAAAGTTTGAAAATTTGTGATACACTATTTTTTTTCAAATTAGTACATGGTAGATACATTGGATGACTCCATCACATAGTATCACACCATTTGCATTATATTCCAAGACTGTTAAAGTTACTCATAAGACTTCTCACCGAATTCTTTGAATTTGGTAAGCAGATATTAGATTTCCAAGTAACATATTTTGATTGTTTAAAGTATAACTAATTGGTTCAAGTGTTTTGCAAAGAATTAATAAACGCAAAAAAATTCTACGAAATATATTTCTTCCGAATAATTATCAAAGCTCGTGTATGCAGTTTCAAAAATTGCAATGAAATCCTTAAATTTGATGAAGATCAAGAATGAAGTATAATAAGGTTTAAATATATTTTAGAAAATTAAACTATACACATTTAAATGCTACAATTAAAAAAATGATCGTTTATTGCATAAATATGTTTTTCCTTATTTTGGTTTTAAAAATTGATTAATAAGAAAGGCCTTATCCCTTTAAACATAATAAAGATTATTGTTAATAAAGAAATTAAAAAAACCAATTCACTTTTATTTTAAGAAAATTAAGATATTTTTAAATGAAAATATTTTCAAAACATATTTCAGAGTAGGACCCTAACAGCAAGACGTAAAATGAAGATTCCCCATTTTTAGTAAAAATCGATTTAAGTTTTTTCTTTCTTTTCATTTTTATCAGTTTAAGGCATTTCTTATTAAAGCAGCATTATATTAAATTATTCTAATACCATCACAGAATTAGTCATATCAGTTCCATATAGGGAATCTAAGGCGATGTAATGTCAATGTTAAAAGCTGTGTTTATAAACGTCACACACTTAGAAGCTTCACGAGTGAGATTGTGTGAATCCTGCGGAGAAGCGAGCTCTCATTAATGAAATTAAAGCTACAAAAAACAACATCGCCTTAAACTTACTGAGCAAAAGTCTGTATATATATATATATATAGAGAGAGAGAGAGAGAGAGAGAGAAAGACAGAGAGAGAGAGATTGAAAGACTGAGATAGAAAAAGAAAGAGAGAGAGAGATTGAGAGACCGAGATAGAAAAAGAAAGAGATATTC
>BMAV01025696.1:7520-66722 GCA_019973955.1 Trichonephila inaurata madagascariensis | reverse complement strand
TTCCGAAGTCTTTGGAAAGCTTGACAGTGTTTACGGAGGACTTACTTATTTCAGAGGATCTGCTCATTTTTATTCTCCCCCCCCGCTCAATATATCCCATACGCACTCTTAATTGGAAAATGGTGGTATTGAGGAACAAATCGCTTATTTTTTAATCAACAGTAAAGGGATTAATTATAAACCTTGTAAATCCTCAAGTAAGGTTTTTGTATATAATTTTATATACGACAAAAACCCATGGGGTGAAGCCCAGCTTCTGAGTGGTTAGTGCATCAAGCTTCCATACCACAGATCCGATATTTGAACTCCAAGCTGAGCAAGGTTGACTCAGCCTTTCATCCCTTAAGTGGGTCGATTAATAAGTACCAAGCTTGCTTGGGAACTTAACACTGGAGGTTTCATGACAAACTGAGCACCTTATCGGAACATCTGCTCATGTACCTTAGGGCCTAAAGTAACGTTTACTGAATTGGACACTGTAGGCCTTGGCCCTTATGGGCTGTTGCGCCACTGAGTTAAGCCAATGGGGTAACTGGTCATTATTAAACCTGTTCTTAACTTAGCACTGTTAAATTAATTATAAAATATGTGGCGGTGTGATATCTATATGAACTAGTACCAACATCACGCGAAGACGATCGTTTTGGCGTGATCAGTAAAGTACTCGCGTTCGGAACGGAAGGTACCCAGAACGAACTTTCCTTCCTTCATTAGTGACTCTGGCCATGCAAAAGAACCGCATTCTTCACGCGCCGCAGTCATTGCGCCATCTATCCACCGCAAAAGCAACCAAGCCGTCAAACATTGTCGCAAATAAGCCGTTATTTCTCAAAGTCGTCTCACACAAATGACGCAATTCTCAAGCCGTCACGTACGAATGACGCAACCCACTAAGTGACGCAACTGCTTACATGCTCGCCAGGAATATGGTATCGTTCGTTCGCCAATTCGCCGAAACATTGGCGGGGGAGTATGTGGTGGTGCGATATCTATATGGAATAGTACCAACATTACGCGAAGACGATCGTTTTGACATGATCGGTAAAGTACTCACGTTCGGAACAGAAGTTACCTAGAATGAACCTTTCTTCCTTCCTTCAAATACATCGTGCAGTACTGATACATTTATAAGCGTACTCTATAAGTGTAAATGCGTATTTTATTTTTTTATCATATCAGAGGGTATTTTGTTTGTTTATTTTCCGTAAATTCATGATTTTTTTTTAATTAATCTTTTGTTTTAGACTTTTCAATATGCCCGCACCTCTCCCCCCTCCTAGGGATATCATGCCCCCCAGGGGAATGCGCCCCACAGTTTAAGAAGCGCTGCCTTACGAGATACATAGTATCAAACTTTAAATTACTTTTCCATTTCAAAAAGGAAGCATTGAAGGTACTACTTATCGCATCTACTGGTTCAACTACTTATCGCATTCCACTGGTAAGATTCGGTTAAAGAAATCTATTTTACCAGACATTTCAAAACTAAAAAAAATATATATATATATAAGTATACTGAAGGGGGTGAAAATTCGGATTGGTTATAAAAGGGGAACTCAATCCATTCAATCCACGACGATGTTACGCATTGAGAAAAAGTTTTTCCCCGTAAAGTGAATAAAAGCTGAATTGAAGACTTCAAAAATGTTGATGTTCATTCTTCCATGTCGCTATAAAATCGAATTTTCTGAAGTTGATCGTTTTTTTTTTTCTCCTTATTTTGACTGAATTGAAAGGTGTGAAAGGGAATATTTTTTGGATAATCATATGCTTTGTGGTTCAGTTTAGTCATGCTGGTTTTGGATGGAAAAACATTTTAAAATACATTTCATGGACATGTGGATTTATTTTGGAAAAGATAATGTTTATGCGTTTTCATCTGAATAAAAGTTTTACTTTAAGGAAATAAATGCTCTTTTTTAATAAAAAAAAATATACTCTGTCTTGTGTACTTTTTGTCGTTTTGAATTAACATTTGATTTAAGGCATTCGACTAGGTTGGAAAAACACTTGTTCAAAAGTTGATTTTCAAAAGAATTTTATTGCTTTAAAGAACATAAATAGGTTTAAGAAGGCAAAAGTATTAAGTAAATAACATTTATCACAATTTGGTTTTGAAAAAAATATTCTTTTTTGAAATATTAGCAAAATTTTCAAAGTGGAGACAAACGCGATAAATAAAAATGCATTGGAAATAATACAGTTTAAATTTCATTGATAGATTGCTTGGTCCATCTGAAGAGTCACAAACTGCCGGGTAAAAAATATTATTAGAAATAAGTATTTTATAAACATTTAAACTTGAAATTTTTTCGTCAAAATTACTAAAGCTAAAAGCTAAGAAAGCTAAAAATGTGATTAAATATAACACTTAGAACCTGCGGTTTTTTGCACTCTTAAAGACTTAACATATAATACATATTATAAATTTCATTGAAAGTGATTGGATTGCTTTGGAGGTATCTCTTTTTCCATGAACAAATTAACGTAAGAATTTCATTCTTCAAAAAACACTCTAAGAAAAGATTCATATGTTAGATAAAGTAAATCTACAAAAAAACTTGAGACAACTCTCTAGTTTACTATATTCCTTTTCCCTCAATATTTATTTTTCTCTTTTTCCTGACGGCCCTAACATCAAAAACCTAAAAACCGCTCTATCAACCTAGTCGGATACTTAAATGATAATAAGTACATTTTATACATATGATTAGTTGACTGTTTATTAATGTCTTCGCAAAACGAGACCTATTAATGGTGATCCTCAGTCAAGCTAAAAGGATAATAGTGAGCTAGTATCACACTTTCAAAACTTCTACATAACTCCAAAGTGAGACTTTTTAATCGCAATCAATTTAATCTACTTTAATCTCTGTATATACGGTAAGTATTTAGTGACACCATGAATAAAAACTAAGAGTCAACAGGAAAAATGCTGGCTGCGAATTCGCAATCATACGCTGTGGATACTCCTATAACTCATTTTATATTCAGGGTGATTCTAAAATCATAGGACAAATTTTAAAAGGTATTTCAGCTCTTTAAAAGTACTTCCTTACAGCAAATATTTTTAGAAAAATGTTCAAAGCCAAGACCACCGGCAATAGTCATAAACCTTACAGCTGCAATGCTATTGAAAGAATGCAGCATGTGACAAACCATCCATGAACTGTTGAATCTGTGAGAGAAGCTCATTGCTCCTGTGCTTACCATCATGATGGAAGTCTTTATAAATGTTGAAAAAGACGACATTCTCTACTGTATAATTTTTGTCCAAAATAATCTGGATCCTTTTTATGAGGTGCAATATATATAGTGTAGTGAAACTGTACGTTGAATTAACCTCCAAACGCCAGATTAATCGAACTTTGGAGAGGCCATCTGAAAACCTTCATTTACGACATTACTGTTTTACTCTTCTGAAAGTATGAATTACACATTGGGGTAGAACAGGTGTTGGAAATACTTGGAATTTTTAAACTGTGTGTGTGTTCTTGACAATTATACCTAATCAATGTGAGCAAGCTTGAATTACTCTCTCCGTAACTTTGATTTCAAGGATTTATTGAGAAACTTCCTAAAAAAAAGTATTGTATGATGATAAGATAAAGAAATCTCTCATGAATCTGTTGCATGCGTGTGTCTGTGGATTTAGTCGTTTATTGTTGCCCATAGTCCCACCCCCTTCATAAAAAAAAAAAACTTTTAGCTGACTTCAAACCTCTGAAAATTATTCCCATGACTTTAAAGCAGCCTGCATATCCTGCAGTAAGAGAAAAGGTTGACTCCACTTAGGTTTTAACCACCCAATTATTATCGACAGACAAAACAATGTGATAATATAGATGCTATTGACTTATAAGTGGCTTTTTTTTCTTTCATATATGTTTTTGGGGGAACCAGATAAAATATATAAGAATTTGTAGGTAAATGTTTTCGACACTAAATGTCGCTTTTTCAAGGACGGAGCCAGGAACAGCAACAAAACGCATATTTGCTTGAAAAATATGTTGATTGAAAGGTACAGTATTTAATGGGTACTTATTCAAAATATTTTGAAACAAGCATTTAAATAATTCAAAATTTATACCAAGCAAACATAATGGTATGAAAAAATCAGGCCGGTTATATAAAGAAAAAATCTTTAACTAAAACAACAATTGTTTTTAGTAAAACGTACTTAACGTAAGCAAGGAAATATTAATTTTAATTTAATCCCAACTGATACAAATATTTAAAAAAAAAGAAAACTTTAAATAAAATGTGAAATCTATGAGAAAACTTTGAAAAAGAAATTTAACAAAAAAAAAAAAAAAGGAAAATAATATTATACGTTTCGTCTAATTGCCACGTAAAACAATATTTCATATATTCTAAAATACTGCTTCTGTCCAAAATGAATGAATCTACTAATGTATTATTAACTCATTGTAAATTATAAATTCAAACTGATGAATACTTATTATTAAAATATATCATTCTTAATATTTGTCAGTTTATTTAAAAAAAATGCTAGCCAGATATTCCATTCATTTCCCAACTTAGGAAAAGTCAATATAATTTTTATCCATCTCCTATTATCAGGAATTTTGTTACTGAAACACCATTAGATTAAAAGAATTAAATTTAAAACAATAAAAAAAATCAGGTTTCAGGTTATCAGTGAACCGAAATAAGTAGAATAATGTTGGAAATCGTGCATAGAACAATTTAAAGTCAAGTCGTTAAAATCAGACTAAAAGAGAAAATTCAAAGATAGCACTGTCAAATATCTTTTTTTCTCTATCATGAAATATAGATTTATATTTTTCGTTTTTCATTTTATCCTATCAGATGCCTTTTCCACAAGAGAAAATTTTAAAGATTTTTTTTTTTCCAGTAACGATATTTTTTGGGGAGGATATCGAATTTGAATTTTATGGAAGAATCATACTGAGACGGCTCCAAATAGTACTAAATTCTTCTTTTTTTTTAAGTTTTAAGACTTTTATCTGACACAGGTAACCAATTTATTTCAAGTATTTTTCATTTCTATATTTTTTCTCATGCTATGAGAATCGTGCGCTTTTCTTTAAGACTGCATGAGATAACTTTAAAGTTTCAATTCATTTACTTTTATGGTTTTCAGAAGTTAGATAGAATAAAGACCGAATTAGTTTTGAATAAATATTTTCAGATTTGCTTCAATTCAGATTGATAGTAAATATTTCAGATTAAAAGTTCCAAATACCCTGATCTTGATTTAAGAAAGAAAAAAAACTTTTAGACTTTATATAAAAATAAAATATTAAATTATAAAACTTTAATTAAAAGTCAATAATTTGGGCAGACTTACAGCACATAATGAAATTCAAAACTATGTTTAGAAAAATTCAATTAATAAATAATGATATTTATTTAAAAGAGAATAAAAGTATAAGATTGAAATACTTTTATTTAAGACAGCGTTTCTCAAACTGTAGGGCTTGCTCCCTAAGGGGGCATGATAACTCTATAAAGAGGTCGCGAGCATATTGAAAAGTTTAAAACAAAAGATTCTTTTAAAATACTTATTAATGTAATGAAAGAAAACAAACAAAATTCATTATGTCGTAATAAAAAATAAAATACACATTTGCATTGATATAATACACTTATAAATGTATGAAGACTGCATATAATGTATTTTATAATTAATTTAAATATACTAAGTTAAAAACAAGTTTATTATTATCAGTGACCCCATGGACTCTTGTCATATGCAAAATTATATACAAAAATTAAAATTTATCTTGATAATGTGTACGGTTTAAATTTAATCCCTTAACTGCCTATTGAAAGTTGCGCGATTCACTTCCCAATGACACCGTTCTCAAAGTAGACTCACTTATTTGATGTATTTGGGAAGGGGGGGCCCACAGAAAAAGAGAATAAATAAGAAAATTATCTGAAATAAGTAAATCCTTCGCAAATACTGTCAAGGTCATTGTATAGCATTTCAAAGCCTTCGGAATAATTTTATACATAGCAGTGGACAGAAAAGGTAGTACTTCAAAAAGACGTATATATATGTCCTGGTTAATTAATATTTTAGCTGTGCGAGGCGTTTATAAACGCCAGTGGGACAAGAAGTTAAAGTCGTCTAGTAGCTTAGGCGTCAAAGTTTTGCATTATTGAATTCAAAACATTGTAATTGTATGGAAGGGGTAAGGGGCATGATGACATTTATGATTGAATGTTGGGACGCAAATATTGAAAGTTTGAGAAGCACTGATTTAAGACATTAAAAAAATACTTAAAGTGAAAAAGAAATGTATTCTTTAAATACTATCTATCAATAAGTATTTGGACATCCATGAAAATGAGAATATCTGAAGTCTTGATCAAAGCCACGTTTTTTTTTTTATAATTAAATATTGCGAAGGAAACAGCATTGGCATTAGTTGCATGCCAGACGCCCCAAAAGTTAAAACTGGCTGACTTCGAGAAGGGCGAAGCTGTCAGATATTATAGAAAAGGTCGATCCTTAAGGAATATATTTAGTGAGTTAAACCTTCCAAAATCAACAGTTGGCTTTTGTGATTAAAAAGGTGAAGGTATATCGTGATTATCCGAATGTGTTTCGGCCCGGAACACCCACGAAACTAAGAAATAGAGAACGTTGAGTGCTGTCAAAAGAAATTCGAAAAAAACGCACCAAACCGATTATCCACACACTCCAGAAGTTCTGACAAGCACATCCAAGACTCTTGTTCCGTTAATTACCATCAACGAGGGAAAACATTTGCTTAACTTCCATGGTCGTGCTGCCACCCATAATCTATGATTGCAAACTCTAACCACGTTGCTCGATTGAAGTTATGCAAGGCACTTTGAAATTGGACCGTAGATGAGTGGAAACAGGTTACCTGGAGTGTTGAATCAAATTAAAATCTTGATCAGTCGAATGACAGTGTCTGGGTTTGGCGTTAGCCTGTAGAACGCCTTTTGACTGAATGTATTGCGCCTACAGTAAAGTTTGATGGAGGTAGAATTATGGTGTGGGGTATGAAATGATCTCAATTCATGGTAAGCTCAATGGCAGCTCCTACTCAACTATTCTAGACAACAATATGCTTCCTGGCAATTTTACGGGTTGAATTATTTTTATTTCCAAGGAGCCAACATCATTTGTCAAGTTGCGAGGTCCACCATTGATTGGTATGATGACAATCAGGTGAACCGACTGAGCTGGCATGCCTAGAATCCAATTGAAGACCTCTGCAATGCTTTGGATTGCCGAATTAAGATGTGCAGCAAACATTCAAAAAACCTGCATGTCTTCTTCAAGCTGTGTGAAAGAAAGTGCCACTATCCATCATCCAAAAACTTGTGGAAAGCATGCCCCGGAGGTTTAAGGTTACTTATTGATAGATACTTATTGTTAATTACTTATTGTTAGATAGTATATTTCTGAGTACAATCGGAGAATTTTCGGAACTTCTCTTAAAATGAAAGTGAAAGGTCAGCTTTTGTACTGATCTTCAAATCTAGGAAAATAAGCAGCTCTGGATTTTTTTTTAAAATTTTCAATTAGGCATGCACAAGTGGTTTTAATTTTTTAATGGTGGGGGTGTTTTGAATAGAACTTTTATGCTAAAAGAAAAAACACTCCGTAATTCCTTCAAAGTCTGTGCAAAACCATGATACCGAACACTTTGTAAAATTTACATTTAGCAATTGGGATGTTTGAATGCATATAATCATCTTGCAGTTTCTTTTTCTTCTAAGGTATGAAACCGGCCAACGCATAAGGGAGAGAGATTGCAGTATATACGCATTTCTCTTTCCACTCATTTTCCAAACAAAAACTAGCGCAGAAAGATTGAGTAAGACAGATAATCTATACAAGAGTACAAGTGAATGGAAAAAAATATGTTCGCTTCAGAGAAGATTAGCTACAAATAAAGCAACCGTTATTGGCTTATTTCTTTACAGCAATTAAATTGAAAAATATCTTAACAGTTTGATAAAATTTTCACCATACTGTGGACATGTTTGAAAATTACAGAAGCGTTTTTCAATTCTACTTATATAAGCGTTTCAAATCTTGGGTATAATTTTTTTAAAAACAATGCAATCATGGCTTCTACAGTGATCGACTTATATTCATAAGTAAATAATGGTAGTTAATGTGTTTCATATTATGTCCAATCTTTAAATTTACAAGTAATAGTTTTACTTTTGAATCCTTTCATATAAGTAAAATTATTCAGTACTAATTTATTCAAATATCCTGCCTTTCCATACAGTTTTTGACAGAGCCCAATATGTTACATTCGTAGAGCAGCATACAAAAAGATTATAATTAGATTATTTTTTTATTTTACTCGTAAATAGAACCTTCGAAGAATCAATATTTTATGGCAGAAAAATAAATAGAACACTTAAT
This sequence comes from Trichonephila inaurata madagascariensis, assembly GCA_019973955.1. Taxonomy (NCBI): domain Eukaryota; kingdom Metazoa; phylum Arthropoda; class Arachnida; order Araneae; family Nephilidae; genus Trichonephila; species Trichonephila inaurata. The sequence continues at coordinate 58,312 of BMAV01025696.1, read as the reverse complement.
TTATTTATTTAATTTTATATTTTGTATTTTGATTTTAGTAACTGAGAAAATTGGGAAAAGAGATGCAATGCATTGATTATGTTCGCCCTATTTTATTATTACTTAAAAAATCATGCTTATTCTATAAAACTCAAATTCTGAGTTTCGTAACAAAATTTTGTATTTCAATTTTGCTGTTAATAAGTTATATCTGTTTAAATTTTCAAAAGAAGCATGATTTTTGTAATCAATTTATGATTTTTGTAATCAATTTGCATTAAAGCTATTTTTAATTCAAAATATTTAATAAACAAATTATTTTACAATTATTCTCATAAAATTTCACTTAGTCAATTTTTATCATTTAACTATTATTTACAAAAACACTGCTGTCGTAACATCAAATGTCTTTTAACAAAATTTCACTTTTTAGTAATTATGTATAACTGAAGTTTTCAAACTGTATTTTAACGTAATTTTATTAAAAAATTAATTACAATAATTTAATTGTGTTCAACGTTTTTATTTTTTAAAAGCACTACTCTAATTTTATACAAGTTCATTTATTTCAATTTTTAAATTATGTTAGGAACATTTATTTAGAGTTTATTGTCCAAAATTTACGAAAAATGGGATTCATATTTATTGCAAAGTTTTGTGAAAATTGTGATTAAGATTGTAAAAAATAACTACTTTGATAGGAGTTTTTTTACATGACTTAATTTAAAAACTCAGTACAAATTCAATCTCTAGAAATATTAAATGCATTGTGCTTAATATATATACCATGTTTTTCAATAAAAATACTGTTCGTTACCAAAAAAAAATTGTGACCAACATAACTTTCCAAAACAAACATTCTAAAAGGAAAGTTATTGGGAAAACAGTTATTCCACTAAATTGAAGTGATTTTATATCATTTTTCATTTCAAACTCTATTCATTTCCTCGGGATACAGCTTCATAACTATTACTTTCACGTTTTTAAGAATCTTTCGATTAGTATAACAACGCGACGAAAGAAACGGTCTCCGGAATCATGAAAGGAATTTGTAAACAGAACTTGTCTCGAAGGCAGACGATAAATTTCATCTTTTATTGGTTTAGTGTTTTTTCTCTTGTAATATTTTTTAAAGTTAACTCGTAAAAAACTTAGAAAACGAAGCACGAAACAAAAGAAACAAAAAAATCCTATGAAATTGTCAGTATCACTTTCGAAATATTATTCCCAAATTTTATTTATTATTTCCGTTCTGGATCTTAAGTGATAAAAAATATTGCATTACACAATACCAAGTTTTTTAAAAGAAATTATCCATAGAAATCTAATTATTATTATTTTTTAGTTTTCTATTTACTGTATTTTTATTTTCCAGTGATTTGCACCATATTAAGAAAATTCAAAATCTGACATATTTTATAAATCAAAGTATTGTTTTCAAAAATTGAGCCATAGGCATTGTGTATAAGTAAAGAATATTAATTCATTACACTTTTCATTTTCTTTATATAGTTTGGGATCTGAACTCTTCGAGATATAGCGAGAAAAGTTCTTAAAATCCCTTACCTCAGCGTCTTTCATGTTGTGAGGAGCGCTTCCTTGGAGGGGAGGAGGGGTGATAACTCTACGAGGGGGTGCGAGCGTATTGAAAAGTCGGAATCAAAAGATTATTTAAAGAATTATCACTGTACTGAAGGAAAACAAAGAAAAAATTTCTGATGTAATCAGAAATAAATGCACATTTACACGGATATAATACACTTATATAAATGTATTAGTACTGCACAATGTACTTTATAATTACTATAGCACAACCAAGTTAAGAACAAGCTTAATAATTACCATTGACCCCATGGGTTTGTCACATATAAAATTGTATACAAAAATTAACACCTATCTTGATAATTTGTTTAGTTTATAATTAATCCCTTAACTGCCGATTAAAAGATACGTGATTCGCTCCCCAATGACTTGACATTCTTAAGGTCTTCCAAAGCCTTCCGAATAATTTTATGAATAGCAGTACACAGAAAAGATTGTACTTCGGAAACACATAATTAATGCTTTGTCTGAGTGAAACATTTATATACGCCGGTGGCGCTTAAGAGGTTTAAGTCGTATTGTAGCTTTAGCGTCAAAGTATAATAATAATGAATTCAATACATTGTATTTTATGATGGAGGGGGGGGCGCGATGAAAATAAAGATTGAATATTGGGTCGCAAATATTGGAAATTTGAGAAGCACTGACTTATCTTCTATAAGTAGCATTCTATTTGGCGAATGTTTTAACTTCTTTCGGATGATGTCGTTGCATGACACACCATAGTAACTTTGAACCAATGAGCTAACATGGAAAGATGTGGAATGCTCTTTCCTATACTGGGAACTCAGTGTTAAAAAAGTTGGGTGTGTTGCCCGTGATAATAGAGTGCATTAAGTTTTTTTTTTTTCAATTCAGTTCAAGTTCGTACTCTCCATATTTGTATTATATATGTGGCGGTGTGATATCTATATGAACTAGTACCAACATCACGCGAAAACGATCGTTTTGGCGTGATTGGTTACGTACTTGCGTTCGGAACGAAAGGTACCCAGAATGAATCTTCCTCCATCATTGGTGACCCGGACGTGATATGAACACGCAACCTTCTAATCTGGGTCACCATTATAGCTGTAATTTGGTCTATTAATTATTAGTGTCTTTCGTGTTTAAGTTAACACCATCGTATAATATATACACACACATTTATTAATCTCGAGAACGTCAAGACCCTCTGTGGTTCATCGCCTCGGAGTAACTGCTCGAAACTGAACCAGTAGGGTTGCCAGATACAATATAAAATATTTACAAAGAAATGCTACATAGCCAGGCGCCACATATATATATCTTGTTCAAATTTTTAATCGTTAATAAAATACTTTTTTATTCATCCACTCAAGATCAAATACATTTTTTTAAACTCTTAGTGGATGACACTTGATGCTAATACAGTTTTTTCAAATATTAATTCATTAATTTATTTAATGAATAAATAGTAATAAATAAAAATAATAGTTCAACAGTCTACATGAAAAGGAAAATCACACGTTGTGTCCCTGTGGCGCATTGGACTTCTAATCCAAGGGTCATGGGTTGGAATCCCACCTGAGGTGGCCTAATTTCTCTCTCCGAGAACGTGATTTCTTTTTTCTATTCTGTTATATTTCATTCATTGGGGAAAACATTCTTACACCTTACTTATACTAACATTAATTCCACGTGTAGTCCACGTCTTAAATAAAATGTTGCGTATTTCATCCCTAGTGAGCATTCAAATATAAACCTCAAAGGTTTCTAATTCATTGGTCAGTGTGTGTATGATGGGTAAGAATATTTTATTAGCTATGTTAAATTAATGTATTTTTAAAATAATCCGTTTATGAAAAATGCATAATGTGTTACTTAAAAAAAAAAGTGCTGCTCCAGATTCCCTTTATAAGTTTATTAAGTATCATCCTTATGTCTTAACCTTCGTTCAAAATTATAAGATCACCGTCAATAACTCTTACTCAGAGTTCCGTTAATTCAATATAATCCACTAGCTACTTTATTGCGATGAACATTTAACATGATTAAAAATATTTTATAAGCAATACGTTAAAAAATAATCTAGGGAATAGACGTACAATTGAAGAACATATTATCTACGATTCGTGCTTCATATATTAAATTAAATATTTTTTTACATTTTAAAAGACCTTTTTTTCTACTTCATAGAAAGTCATTCAATCCCTACTATTAGCTCGCACTGTCTATATATTTATTTATTTATATATTATTATATTTATTTATTTATCTTGGTGGAATTTTCAATCGTTAATAAAATACATTTTAAAGCGCTGAATTGAGCTGCAATTTTATATACAGGATCATTTTGGAGGACAATACAATAATTTAATTATAATTAATAAAAATTAATTGATTAAAACTAATTATTTAAAGAATTACAAATGCAGCCACGTTGGCGACTTGTGTCAAAACTTGAAAAGGTTTTTTTTTCTCACTTGTTAAAGTATTCAGTTGGATTGAAATTAAAAGGACATTTCAATAGTTTAATGATAATTTAAAAAATTAATTACCACTTAATGTTATGATTCTGTTCCATGTATATACATATTTATATTAATTGTAACTATTAAATAAAAAGTAGCTAATAAAATTTTACTTTGTTGATCTAAGTAGGAATTGACTTAAAATTTTTTTTTATATATTATTTGCTTTAAAATTTAGTCTGGTGCGCACTTTTAAATTCCAGTTTTGATGTAAACAATTTTTTCTCTACCAAATACAGAGCTTAAGAGGACACAGTACGATTCAAATGACAAAAATCGGTCAAAAAATCAAATAAAATTTTTCTAGCCTAAATTATTTTTATATACTTTTCTTTAACCTCACAAAATTTGAAAACTCTAAACTTAAAAAACGCCGAAATATGAAAGCTTTTACATTCATTTTTATTCACATCCCTATGGCAAATCAAAACTTTAAACTTACTTATCTCAGAAAGGTAAAATAACTGGTTTGTCTTCATTTAAAATGCTAAGGCTTTTTTTCTATTGTTTCTAATGCTTTGAATTTTTTTTACCCATTGCTAATAGTACATGTAACAAAAGTTGGTATGATTTTTTGAATCAAAGCAATACTTATTTTTTTAAAAATAATTGAAGTTAGAATTTGCAAATTTTTTAAGAAATTTTCAATAAGGATTCATAAAAAGAAGTATTGTACAAATACCAATCGTGTTATCGCAAAACCCATACCAACTTTTGTTATGCATAGTTGGATGCACTTGTAAATCAAATTTCATGTGTGTACGTAAATTTTTGTAGGAGGAGTAGCATTTTAAAATCACTTCAGAAATTTTAGGTTTTTTCCTTAAAAAAATTAAATAGCTAACTTTTTATGAAATTTTGAGCACAAAATTTGTTTTACATAGTATACGCACATAGGAAGCAACCAAAAAATTTTTCAAAATCCTTAAATTAAAATTTTTTCTTAAATCGTACTATGTCCCCTTAAAACATTTTATTTTCATTATACTTCTATCAAACTATCCCAAAACGATAATATTGCAATAATGTTTAGCTTTTAAGAGATAGCAGACAATAATATTTTGACATTATGTGGAACGTGACCTTATGTACACGATTGTTTTGGATGACAATACGATACTTTAATTATAATTAATAAAAATTAATTACCACTTAATGTTGTGATTCGGTCATATGTGTATACATATTTATATTAATTGTAACTATTTAATAAAAAGTAACTAAAATAAAATTTTTCTTTGTTGATTTAAGTAGGAATTGGACTTTAAAAAAAAATTTATATTACTTGTTTTTTTTTACTTCAAGGAAAGTCATTTTTTTTTTTACTTCATAGAAAGTCAAATTAAATCTGAAGGTTATCTTTTATAAATTGAAATAAAACTAAGAAACTTTATCAACTTTTGGTAAATACAAATATACTCTTAAAAAATAGCAATGTTTACTTTACTAAAAATCAATGCTGTCCTTTCAGCGTCAAAAACTTTTTTCCTTCATTCTTTTTCCAACGAAATTTCAAACATTGGCATCACGTACTTCAAACAGAGACGGCATTTGAATGTACAACTTTTCAAAATGTTAGTTGAATTCTTCTGTCTTGAACTATGCCTTTCTTAAGGTTTATTTTGATCCAAAGAAGATTTACAAAACTTAGTGTAAGTATACAAAACAAAAGCTTCTTTGTGCTGAACTAATTGCTTTAAACATATGAATTAGATTCCGATATTCCTTAAAAGTATGATTAAATAAGGCGTTTATTAAAAAGATCTTTTTTAATGAAACGTTCTACCTGAAGCAAGGAAAAAGAAAAATATTAATGAAAAGAGTAAAACAAGCAATAAACTAGAAAACAATTCTAATTTTTTAAAAGATGAATAGCATTCGAATTCGTGGACATTATACCTTAGACTTATCCTTTTAAGGGGACAAGAAATTGTTGTATTTCACACAATCACTTGTGAATTTACAAAAACCTCTCACTTTTAAAATATAATATTTGCATTTGATTGATTAATATTTTACTAACGTCACTCTTAGAAGCAACTAGATAGCCACGGATGTTGTAATTTAGAACAACTACGGTCAAACAACGATGTCGATATCCAAGCAGGTGCACCACTTCTCCCCCCAATTTTATATACATAGAACCATTACAACATGCCAAGAAAGTATTTATTTAAATTATCTTTTGTAAAATTATTTACCCTTTTACTTTGAATTACTTCAAAATATATGTTCTTTTTAGTGTACAGAGTGTATAGCAATGTATCTTTGACTCATTGTATAGGTTGTTTGGTTAAATCAAAAATTCCTATAAAAGGTCTCCGAGTACCTTTTGGCAAGATAACATATTTAAACATTATAAATGCTTTTTTAGGACTCAATACCAATAAATACTAATATTTAACCAACAATATTTATAATAAATTGCCTAACTTTCACAAAAATCACAATTACAAGTAAAATTTTAGCAATATTTTTGTAAAACTTCAAAGCAATTAGAGAAAAAAGAAATAAACTTATATTAGTAAAAGTATTACCGAAACAAATTAGATGCATTTATCTAGAGAATGTTTTAAACTTTTATTGTTTTATTAAAATGTGTGAAAATTCTAGAGCTGACTGAGTAAACATTATAAGAAAAGTCACATTCTTCATGGGACCATTATTTAAATAACACTCCCTAACATAAAATTATTCATGCAATAAGAAATTTTTTGTACATTCTCTAGAAAATAGCATAAATATCAGGTTCAATAAGTTTTATTGAAAAACATTTATAAATTTTCGATTTATCAACTCGCCGTTATAGATTTTGAATAATTTAAATGCCCATTTGTGATAGATCAAAGACCCAAATCCGATTTTTCTAACTTTTTAAAATTGATTGTAGCTTAGCCTCTAGGTAGCGTAGAAACAAAACAAAGTATGTTTTGTAAAGCCAAAAGATAGCTCTATTAAACAAAATAAAAAACAAAAATATCTGTCTTGATCGAATTTGGTAATTTTCAACGTGTTTCGGGTACTTTAATCCAGACAACCAAAAAGCGCCAATTAGTCCTGATTAAACAGGTTCCACTTCTTTTCAGTTTGAAAACATTTAGTTAATTCAACATCTTATTCATTTTCTAGACAGGAATATATCCATCCAAATAAAACTTCTCTTTTTCTTCACCCATAAAAAGTATAACATTATTTTACAAAAATTTTCAACTTTTTGTGTATGATTGGAATCAAATCATACTTATTTGTTCTTTTTCTAATTTTAGAATACATATATAAATATATGTAATAATTCCCAGTAATTTAATCTTTAATAGCTTTTGAATTATCTATGCTCCAGTCCTTCAGGACAATCGTTTAATTATTTTAATTAGCTACCCTCCTAACGGGGACTTTTTGAACTACATCCATCCCCAGATCATGTGATTTCTCGCTGAGTATAAATACCGAGATCACTCGCAATCCCGCTCTTCTGTTATTTGTCTTTTCACTATGTAGTCGACTGCAGCGCGTAGTATCTTAGTTGTGTTTGTTCTGTGTTGCGCCATTTATTGTTTAAGATGTGTATGTTTGTGTGTCTCACCATGTTTAATAAATAAGATTTAATGCCACAAAGAACTGCCTCATCAATCCCATCAGTATGTAACATCAACAATAATTAAAATGCAACCACCTTACAGTAATCATCCCCAATGGCCACGCCCTGTCATTTGTTACAGTACCATCCACTCACCTCGTCTTACAATTATCATTACTACTCGCCAGCAATATTATAAGAATATATATATATATATATATACATTCCATACATTTAAGAAAGGGAAGCCTATGGAACAAATCTATGAACGAAATTAATCGAATTAATGTGCGGCATATCACATTCAAAAGTATTTTCCCTCGACTTAAATAAATCTTTTAGAAAAAAACCTCGCATCCAATATTCAATAACTTTTTTTCGTTTAACTTAAAGACTATTTTCCATTGCTGTCGTCTTCTCTCATTCATAAATTATTTACAACCTGATATATATCATTCTATCATCGTATTTCAAAATGTAACATTTATTTTAAAATTTTCCCCTTCCCCTCCTTTTGGATGTAGACATTCACAAATCAAAGAGCTCTATAAACGAACGGTTACTGGATATTTTTTTCTCCTTTTATAAGATTTTCAAGATAAAAATGTTTCCGTATTTTTCCAATAAAATGGTAAACCAATAAATTGATGGAAATAATTAAATATTAAAATTATAAAATGTGATATAATATGACTAGTAAAGTGCAACTTTAGAAACAATTATCTTATATTATTTTGTGAATGAAGTATTTTTTCAAGTAGAGTATTTATACTGATTTCTAAAAATTAAAGATACAAAATTAACGCCTTAACCTGATAACATTTTTGCCTAAAACTTTCCAAAAAAAGGAAGCATTTTTTATTGCTTAAAGTGAAGAATAATACTTAACATAATACTAAAATGGAAGAATTTTATTCTAATTTTCAATTTTAAAGTTTCGATGCCACATTATATTTGTAGAACACAAAGCCCCTTAAATTTTGATTAAAGTACACTTTGCATGCTATAAAGTATACTTCATATATATTTTAAAAGAATTTCTCTCATATTAACAAACATTTCATTATCCTACCTCTTTTTTTCAAACGGCTTAGAATTTTGTGTTTATGTATGTGTGTGTGTGTGCGCACGCAACAATTTGAAGTATGGTGTAATACCCACTCTTACATTGCAATGGAGACAGATATAATATCGTTTATTTTTATTATCTTGACATTTTTATTTCTTCTTAAATAACAATTTGCACATTGCCTTGCCAATTCCCGTCCTTTATCGAATATTTTCAAGAATCTAAATTCCTGCCTTCAATGAAAATGCCCGCTTTTTTCACGAAGAAAAATCCTGGATGAGAGAAGTATTTCAGTACTATGGACAAACTACATCTCTTAAAAACCCTGTCACTAATAATCTCACTATAATAATTAAAAATATGTGTAAATCAAAGATAGAATGAATAAAATACCAGTTCCAGTACAGCATACGGGCCAACAGGTTGCAGTCAGTTTTCAGTTGCCCGTACGGTGTACGAACAAACCAGTTAAGGGGTTAAAGGAACTACATAATTACTAAAAACACGAAAATTATGAAGTAATAATATTGACATGTCGATTGTTAAAAAAAAACTATAGAATGTTGTAAGGAAAATAATCAATATTTTCATCAAAGCTGAGGTACCTTACTCTGGAGAGGAAGCTGGGGGTCAAAATTTCCTGCGTAAATTGTATTTCAACTACATGGTGCCGCACTAAAAAGGGGATACCAGCTCCCAAGGAATATACTAGGTCTGAAATGGTAAATTACCAATTTGCGAAGCCCCATTATAAAATAAATATTTTCAGTTATATTTTAGTATTTAATTAGCGATCCCGACAGACGTTGTCCTGTACACACGTCTTAATTTCCAAAATTACAATTTTTTTTTAATTAAAATGTAACAATCTGGACCGTTTTGATGATTTTTTATAAAGAAATTTATTACAATACCTGTGACATCATCACATGTACAGTTACCCCAATTTGACCTATCGATTGCGCGTGAGTTTGTATTTACTATGAACTAAGCTGAATATAGATCATATTCTGAATAGAAACTTAAACTTGTTTTGATTAAAGGGTAAAAAAGATAAAACTCGAGCTATTTTCATAACAGGTGCATTTTTTTAATGCACAAAGAGAAAATTTATCGTAATGCTATTGAATGTACAATGTTCTTGGTTAATCCTTGAGGGGTTTAAGCAAACAAATGCGATGGTTTGCCAAACCTCAGACATACAACATATAATTGGCCGTGCTAAAAGCAATGGTTTTCTAAATGTAAGCCACAAATTCTCATTGTTTCATCTTGTGACTTATTAATCGTCATAGGAAATGCCAAGCGAAATAGAAATTGCAAACATTTGAATGGGTAGGGGAGTCCAACAGAATCATTGGGATCTGTGTTAGAAGTACAACTTCACCTTCAAGTTTGCCGCTCAAAATAGTGGCCTCAAGAGTATTGCCCATGATTTTTTTTATGAACAATCATGCGCCCTTACATAATTTTGGCGCATTTTTAACAGATTGCGGTATCGGACCGCATTGTAAATCTAAATCATTCTCGAATCCACTTAAGCCCACACAAAAAATGTCATCAAAATTGGTCCAGCCGTTTAAGAGGAGTTCAGTCACATACACGCACAGAGGAATTACATATATAGTTTGAAAAATATTAATTAAAAACGCTAAAAAGCATGCTTCCTCTGCATTTTTGTAACAATAAAGACCCGGTCTGGCCAGTTTGGCTGAAAATCGATTTTCGACGCCAACTTACGTCATTTTTATAACAATAACGTTGTTACAACAATGCAGGTGAATATTGAGTTGAATGTTTTTAATGTTTTTAATTAATATCTTTTGAATTAATTGCGATATTGGACTGAATTGTGAATCTAAACTATTCTCGAATCCATTTGAACCCACAAAAAAAATTTCATCAAGATTTGTCCAGCCGCTAAGGAGGAGTTGAATGAATGAATGAATGAGTCAATGAATATATGTATATCAAGTGTTTGACTGTATTATTAAAACCTCAAATAAAAAAAAAGTTAAAAAACAAAAATTGGTCAATCTCGATTACAACAATTTTTAACAACAATTTACTGAAAAATGAAAGGCGGAAGGGGGGCATAATGTTTACAGTAAAAAATTTAATTTTACATGTAATAAATTATGTTTGCAGAGTAACTTCAATGTTAATTTATCAGATTTTAGCAAAAAACAATGATTTACAAAAAAAAATTCATCATTAACTATTTACATTATTACAAAACTGACAGTCATCATTTTCTTCAATTTATTTGAAAATATGCTCCATTGCTGTATCTACTTGTATTGTTACTGGATCAATTTTTTTCTCCCTCTGGGTCTGTTTTGGGGTAGTTCTTAAACGCACGTAACAATCCGCGTGATACTTAGCTTCCTGAGGTACTAAACCAAACACGCCTACAATTTTCTTATGAATATTGCGACAATATTCACTTTTCTCTTCACTTATCAAATTTAAAATAGTTTTCTTGAAATAACAGAAGTAGTGATGTATCTAATTTGTTGTCTTGACGATTTGGACTTTCTTCTTTCCTTCATTTCATCAACTTTTTTTTCACATAAAAAGCACCTACTTTTCTAATCAAAATCAATTGAAGTAGCCGTTCGAAGTTTGTTTTTAGGTGGAGAGCATGCTAATGTGGGTGTTCTTTTTTTCTAAATAAGAATTAATGCATCCTTTATTGATATATTTTTGTCTGCATACCAAATGCACGTAGACAAATTCGCGAGTATTTAAATACTGAGAAAGTCCATCCGCTCTCTCCGCAGAAGTAGCTTTCAGTATTGATATTCCTCTAGAGGCTTTGTAAGGACGCCCCCCTCGGCTGCCCTTCTCCTTGCTTTTTAGCGTGAGCTAGAGGTGTAAGAATAAATGAAGAACTAGAAGCTGCCATGATCTTAATATGACTTTATTAAGATCTTAAACATAAACCTTTAACAGATTAGATAATAATAATATATAGGAAAGAATCCACGGTGGTTAACACATAATATATATAATACCGAATAACGTAACCCGGACCACTATCAATAACTAACTCGCCTAAGCTCGATTCCAATACTATCACAGATCTGAACATTAAATAGTCACTCCTACTTTAATGTCGAATGAAGTAGTGATCAATCTGATCCTAGTTGAAGTTGCGGTTCACTGGAGTGCAATGGTATGCACCTTGACCTAAGGGCTCTCTGTCACGGGTAACTTCTGTTGGCTGTCACTTAACCTTTCAAAAACTCTTCCCACTTGAATCACGGACTATCATAGCATTCCCCAAATTGCCACCCCGCTTACTCTAAACTTCTGTTATTTAAAAGTTTCCTAATTTGCATATTTCCTTCATGCTTCACTTCTTGGATTTGGTTGGAAAAGAGTTGCCATTCATTCTGGCCCCAAAGAACCCGAAAGGACATGTTAATGAGAAGACGTGTGAGCCCGTCACAACTTTTATAATATCTCCTAGTTCAGAGCTTAATTCAGAACTACATCCGATTTTATCACAAATAAGGCAATCATTACTTATATTATCACTATTCGATGGTTCACCCATTTTGATGCGAGACTGTAAAAACAAATATTACTAATGTTAATAACTAACCTTTATAGCATAATTAATGATTTATATTATTAAATTTTACTATTACATTCTAACTTTTAATATCGATTTATTATATAATATACGATTGAGTATTCATAATTGTTTTCAAAAGCATGTAATATAAATAAAAAACAAGTACTTACTATCTACACCCCTATTTTAAAAGTTTGTAAAACTCAGTAATGTTCAGTAATTAACTTTTATCACACTCACTGCACAATAATATAAACATTAATTGCAAATTAACAAAAATCAGAACTTAATTTTTTTTTCAGAGCGAACATCAACAGCTACGTATTAAGCCTAGCAAGTTGCCACGTATACTATTCTGTTAGAGCCTCTGACCCAACAGCTGCTGTTGTCCCCTCCCGACCCTTCATCGGTATACCTGCAGTCCTTTGAGACCCAAGATTGTAATAGTTCTTTTTAAAATATAACTTTAAACTAATATAAATGAAGGAAAACTCCAAAAAATTAATAATTATGTATAATAATAATTAAAAAATTGAGATCGCACAAAATGTTTTTTTTAAATTTTTCTATATAATATTAAAACACATTTCCAAAGTTTATATAAAGATTCATTGACTGGCCCTGGATTCCGAGGTATAAGCCTTACGGCACCCCACTATAAGTATATATAATTGAAAAAAATATAAACATTTTGGTTACATATCTGATTTTATAAAATAATGCTTATTTATGTGCATGCGTGTGCATAAATGTGTGAATAAGTAATACTAGTTACTTTCAAAATCAATAAAAAAAATCGATGCATTACAAAATAGTTTCAGAAAAAAATTGTCCTTTTTAACACGTATTTATCTTTCAACATCGTGAGAACACACACCACTTCACTTTTACGCAAGCTGCTACAACGTTTATATGTAACTCTACTTTCATTTAATTAACTTCCCAAGAATTATATATCTCTAATTAAGTGCAAGAAGAAGCGAAAAAGAGAAACGTCTTAGTAAAAATCGAAGAGAAAGCATACCACACTGACTCTATTTGTTCGGCTGTAATTCCTGTTGTCGTGTAAAAGAGCTGAGAAGAAATTATTCAATAAAATTTCCCATTGTATTATCTGTGTAGTCATGTTTTATGAAACTCCCTCGAAAATTCCATTGCAGATGGAGATATAATAAAACTTTGGATGATTCTTGAACGAAGAGGCATTTTTCATTTGATTTGACTACAAAAAGAACATGCTTGGCCAATTCCTTTTGAAGTGGGTTTTTATTTCTTGTTGATAATGTTTGGTGGGTCGAACTCCCAGGCTAAATAACAAAGATTCCGAAAAATAAAAGTAGTTATTTTGGAATGCTTATTTTCAATAAAAATGTCAGTCTTGATTGCAGAAATTGAGGACAATGATTAAGAATTTTTCTAAGCCCGAACAAGTTTTAAATGCGTACAACAAGTGCGTATGACAGAAAAATTCAAATCACATTTTCTATAGCATACAATATTTTTTATGCAATTTTATATAATCTTACAAAAGCTTAAAGTTCGTTTTTATTCACACCCCAGTGACAACTAAAAACAATAAACTCACTTATCTCGGAAAGAAAAACATAACTAGTTTATCTTCATTTAAAGTGCTAAGGTTTTTTTTCTTTCAATTTCGCCAAATGCTTTGATATGATTTCTACTTATTGCCATTAGTGCATATAATAAAGACAAGTATGTAATTTTGAATTAAAACAATACTTATTATTATTTCAAAACTAGTTGAATTAGAATTTACATGTATTTTTTTAAGGAATTTTCAATAGCATTCATAACAAACGCTCTTTAGAAATATTAGTCATGTTAGTAGAAACCACATACAAACTTTTGTTAAACATTATTTATGTACTTTAAAATCAAACTTCAGGCTTGTATGTCAATTACTGAAGTAGTAGCATTTTAAAAATCGTTCATCCACAATTAACCCTTCTTATCTTTTTGTACACTCACGTCCAAAATTGAGGTCACAGAAATATAAATCTGTAGCTGATGAACTATTCACTGTGATACTAAAACATTTGGCACAGAGATATACTATAATGTGATAAAGAATATAGAAAGTAACAATTTGGGAAAAGATTTAAATTTTGAATTAAGATACATGTCATGTCAAAAAGTGTGAAATCATGAGTCAGATACAAAGCATTTAAATCGGGAAAAGTCTGCCTAATAAAGAATGTGACTTAGCGTGAACTGCTATACAAGTCTTACAAGAAGCTGTTATACTGTGGTCGATAAATGTTTGTGGCAACAAAGCAAGATTCTTTCTAAAGTGAGACTTTTTTACTCCTGGGCAGTGCTAGGAGGGGTACTACGCAGAGAAATGGTTCTTCCTAGAACATTTCAACATTGAATAAGACTGAGATCGGGAGGCATCGAGGGCCAATCTATACCTTAAATATCCTATTCTTCATTAAATTCATCATCTATGTGAGCTCTGTGGTGTTAAGCATTATCGCTCAAAAAATGTAGTCCGGGTCCATAGCACCCAAAACAGCCTTACATACGCTTCAAAGATCTCATCCTGTAGAGATGTGAGCTGACAGTAACCGCATCTAAGAAGTGGATTGCTTTACTGATGCTTAACATTATGCACATCCCAAGAATTCCTTTGACATGAAATTTGTCAATTTTTTGTTAGGTAAGAGTGATGAAAGGGAGCTCTACCATCTCTGCAGATAAAAATTTGACGAGAATCATTTTGTCTGATGAATCTCCACTCGTCATTGAAAACTCCTAATGTTGTCCAAGACTGATGTTTTCAGCTTCCCAATAAATAGTCTTTCCTGTTGGATGCTTTCAAAAGAGCACACACGTCTGGACGCCGGAAGTAAAGTTTAGTCTTTACAAGACGTTTGTAGAGGAAATTCTTCTCCCAGACACAGCAGCAATGCCACGAGGAAACTGAGGAACCATTGACCCTTATGTCGTCGTGCACTTGATGTTGAATAGCGAAAGTAGATAGTGCTGCTCCTCTTTGGTGGCCATGTGTTCGACCTTTCTGGTGAGAGTACCACTTGTTTGGAATTGATTACACAGCCGGAAGACCACTTTCGGCTCCCCTTATAACCATCAAGCCGCCTCATTTTGAGAATGGCCTGTTTAAAGCCTGAAAAAGGTTTTTCATCTCAAAACATCGTCTAAATTCAGGGGTCCTTAAATTGTGGTCCACGGACTCCTGGTGACTCCACAGTGCCTCTCTAGAAGATCCGCTGAATCTGTCATGTAACGTTGAAATTTCCCTCTTTTATAGAATCTGAAAGGCTTCGTGGAAAAATTGAAAGATGTTTCATACTATACTTGATCACTAAATTGTCCCCAATGAAAAAAATCTCCTACAATTTGTATTTTGATCAAGAATATTAAGTCGGGAAGAGATGTTCAAAATCATGGGGGTCTGCCATGTCACGCTGATACATAAACTTTCGATCTCCTCGGACCCCTTTTAAGAACAACTGGTCTAAATGATTATCAGAAGTAATTCTCGCTACAAACAGGCTAACTTGTTTAATTTAATGCAATATTTACAAAATTTCAAGAAAAAATCCAATTAGCTTAAACGGTCTCGATCGAATAGTTTTCTGCAAAGACTAACACTAAATAATTTCTTTTCCTGAGCCGAAGATTGATATTGTACTACGCGCACTTTAAATAATAAAAAAATATAATTTCTATCAGTTTTACTGAAAGCAATCTATATGTATATCAAGAAACATGTTTGTGACCCTAATTTGGACACAAGTTTAGTATTTTGAGCACAAAAACTGTTTTACTCTATTTATATATATGCAGGTTAAAAATCAAAATAAAAAAAAATGGTAAAAACCATTTAATTAAAGTTTTTTTATTTATAAATCGTACCATGTCCCTTTAAAAAAATGTCACATACATCATTATCTTTGGTGACCAATAAATATTTAACTCTTATTTTCCGCATTATCGATGCATTTGACAAAGAAAGCAGCTGTGAGTAAAGATTATGCAATCCATAATCCAGGTTGTAGTTCGTTTAACGATGTGGTGATCCTGGAGAACATAACGATTTGCCTGAGTCAATTTATCCAGAGATCGATGAGGGTATTCTACTTGAGATGATGGGCTCTTTCTCTTAAATCTCTATCTAAAATGCCCCGCTCGAATAAAAATGTTTTATAGGACACGGTGTTATCATGTTTTGACAGAAGGGAAATCTGATCCATGCGATCAACCATATTGATTAATTACTCCACATTCAAGGTAATTGGACCACTAAATAATATATTGCGAGTACGCGAAAGGATTAGTTTCATGACTTGGTTCAAGATATCTTACTTATCCAACCATAAAATAGCGTTTAATACTTCAAAGAACAAATGTCATGTTAGATCCAATATTATGATTTACACTTATCTAAATCGTAAGCATAAAAATTGTATTAATGTATAAGAACTGTCTGCAAATAAGTATATAAAAATTGCTTCTGTCATTTTCATTTCGAGCTGAAAAATGTTCAATAAAAGACTTCAAATGGTATTTACAATTACTTTTTTTCTCTTAAATTTAGACATTACTTATCTCATACTGTTGCATATTTTATTACTAACCCCAGTAAGATCTGTTTTCAATTTTTACATTCAGGAATTTTTTTAAATCAAATATTTTGATTCTTTTCTCCGCTACATGTTTTGTGTATTAATTAAAATTTAATGGATGCTTTATCTCTCTACTATGTTTTAAAATATTTACAACAAACATAAATACTTATTCAGTGTGTGGGGGTATAAAAGAAATTTAATTCTAATGTAATTTGTCAAATTAATTAATTTAAAAAAATAAAATAATTTTTGGAAATACTCTAATGAGTTCATTACTATAATAATTGCTTAACATCATTTCCATTAACAATTATAATTTAACTTTTAACCGCTGCCAATAAATATTATTTGACATATTTAAAAACAACTTGATTCGAAGCGTTATTTACCGTACAATTTTTCGAATGTTAAATACTTGAAAAAAAAGACTAAAGATAACTATAGAATACTTTAATTTATGTCCTACTCTTTCTTTCAGAAATTGATATTAATGTTTTTGAAAAAAAATGTTTAAAATATTTAAAATATTTAGTTTTAAATATTTAAAAAATTTTTTTAAACATAGTTTAAAAAGACAAAGGATGTATTAAAAACACAATTTACATGTCGTAGGATTCAAATCTGTGATTAAACTGTAATAGCAAGTTAATTAATAGTTATTTTTATAACTTGTGACAGAAAATAATAATATATGCTCAATATCACTAATGCAATGCTTAATTAAAATATATTTTTGTAATTTAAACATATTAATTTATGTCGAATAATTTACTATAATCCTTTCAGAATCAAAAATATTTAACAAAAAATTTATATTTATTATTTTTGCAATACATCTGATTTGACTTTGTTAGAAATCGGAAACACATTTGTAATACATTAGTATTTACTTTAGTTCTAGATTGTATTCGAAACGATAATAGTATTTTAAAAATTGTTGTAAAAGAGATTTCCTTTTAAACCTTCGTTTGTACTTTTGTAAGTTTTAATTGTTTGGAAGTTTTAAAATCGCAAAACGAATTTTAATAGCATATTTCCATTGAAATATTTGTTTAACTTGTATAATTGTGAAACAATTGGATCATTTAAATTGCTATTATAAATTTTCGATGGGGATTTTCAGTAAGAAAAGTATTAAATGTTTAACACGTCAAATCTTTTAAATAATATTGATAATATATTTCCTCGACTAATTCATTCAATGTTTCAATACTTTATATTAATTACAATGTTTTAAGTCATATAACATGCATAACATGTCAGAAAAGTTTTATTAGAATAAAATATTTCTATTTAACTCGCAAAACAGTTGTTGGAGTACAAAAGTCAAGCCTCTTACTAAAAACTTATCTGTTTTTAAATTATTATTGTTGTTGCTTATGCTACCTGATCGGCAGTAAAATCAGATCAAGGTCCACGAAATTCATCGCGGCTGAGGACTAGATTTTTACGTCTGTTGTTAGCCTTAGATTTTAGCACCATGCAGGTGACAGTAATATTTTGATGGGTTCTACCCAAATTTTGAGGGAGAATAACCTGGTAGTGGTCAGGGGCCTCCCACTTTCCTTCCCTTTCCACCAACCTCACGAGAGGACTTGCGGCTTGACGGCTAAAGATAGAATAAATATTGAAATAAAATATAGAATTCATGCCAAATTTGGCATTTTTTTAAAAAAACTTTATAACGATTTTTCTTCTGATAAATCATTTTGGTAACACTTAAGGTAGTTTGGTGATCTATTTTAACCCTTTAACTCAGGATTAAAAGTTACGCAATTCGCTCTTTAGTAGCACCGTTTTTCATAAAGGTGCGAGTATATGATGTATTGAGAGGGAAAAGATAAATAAATAAACTAATCCCTCTTTGAAATAAATAAATCCTATACAAACATTATCGAAGTTATTTTATTGCAATCAAAAGCTTTCGGAATAATTTGATAGCAGCTCAAAGAAAAATTCACACTGCAGAAAGACGTATATTTATGTCTTGGGCAGCTAACGTACTGGCTGCGTGAGACGTATATATACGACGGGGCACCCATGGGTTTAAAAATCGCCAACCGGCACCGTAAATTTTATTTTAACTGTTTTTATTTATTATTTAAGGCTCCAGATTAGCGGATATGTATAAAAATAAAATTTCCAAAATCAAAGAAATAGAAACATAATTAAATTTTTAAAAAAAATTATTTCACATTTATTCGCAAGCGAAAATTTTATAGCTCCCTTACGATGAAAAACAATTCAAAAAGTTATATTTTAACTCTTGTTCTTAAATGCTGCTGATTTCCTAAGGATCAGCTCGCAAAAATTGAATTATGTTCTGTTCTGGGATCAATCTAATGAATGAGAGTTTTATTTTCGTTTATAGTTTCTCTGTGCGTGACAAACTTTTTAAGTTAAAACGATCAATTTATTTCCAAAGGCAATCTCGTAATTTCTAGAATCACAACAAAGCTCAGCATAACTTTAAAAGTAAATTACTTCAGAAGTTTCCCTTTTCGTCAAAAGAATTTTCTTAAAATTCTTCTGGTCATGTAATAGAAATAAAAAAAAAAACATTTTAATTGTCAATATATCCTTATGTTTTTAAAGTGTTTTTTTTTATGCTCGTGTGGTAATGAGTTAAGTTAAAGATCAAGTTTTTATTTAAAAGATAATTGAAACTCGAGTGTTGATGGGTTTTTTTTGATATTTTTATTCGTTTTGTGTTTTGTTACTGTTTAGAGTACAGCATGATTGAATGTTTTATTCATTTCAAAATAAATAAAATCACAGTGAAATATTTCAGAACAGAAACCCGAATGATAGATTATACTTTTCACTTGAAAATGACAAAATTGAAAGCATTGATAATTATCAATTGATAAAGATTTCATTAAATTATAATTAAATTATTTATTTCTTTATTTACTGCGTATCAGTTAAATTAAGTAATTATCTAAATTTATATTAATTGCAATATGGTTCTATTAATGCAGTGAACTGTTATAGTTAATAAAATAGTTATTATATACAAACAAATTTAATTACAAATTATTATATAATTAATCAATATTACTTAATACAATAAAAATAATGTGACTTTTTCTATTTATAACAGATTTAAGATAAATAAACGCAATTGAATTGAAAAGCTAAACATTTCATTTAGTGCTAATATAATTCATTATTATAGAGTAAAAGAGAATATAAATAAAAATATATTAAAAAGTAATACTTAATTAACTAACAAATAAAATAGAATGTTCTCTCTTTGAATTTAATGAGCGTTAAAACTATTACAAAAACTAAGCAAGTACAGTATTTGTGGTCGAAATTAAAAACTTTTAACTAGCAGAATTATCCACAAGCAGTTATTAAATATTTCATAATTAAATGTGACAAAATTAAGTTTTTTAACTTCATAAAATTATTCTGTTATTTAATTTTTTTTTTTCAAGAGACCCAAAGTAATAAAAAAAAAAAATTCTCTTCAATATTGAAAGGAAAAATACCTGCAATCTAACTAATTTTTCCGCTTAGTTTGAGATTTATTAATTCATTCAACTGTAAATAATCCATAAATAGGATTTATTTAAGAAGTAACAGTTATTCAAGCGAATGCATATTAAAAAAGAAAAAGAAATACAATAAATTAGCTTTTAAATAATACCCATGATATGCTTAAATAAATATATATAAGGTGAAAGTTTTGAAACGGTGAGGTTCCTAGATGGATTTATCCAAATGGGATTAAATTGTGTATGTGTATGCCTTACGATACAGAATAAAAATGATTGAATTTTTCGCGGCCTATGATTGAGTACCTGGACTTTTAGCTCATATTAACCTAGCACGTAAATAGTTATGAAAATAATGCTAACTGAATCAAGGCCTCGCAGACAAATTTGTTTACAATATAAGCAGATATGACCAATTAAGAAAGGAAATCCAATTGGACTACTGGAAACAAGATTGTCAAATCCTAAGGCTTAGTACATAAGAGTGAACCATGACCATACAGAGAGCGTGAAGCATGTAAATGTCTTTCGAGAGCAAAGATAAAACACAAAAACAAATGAATCATCCGATCGATGCAGAGAGCCCTAGTCCTTCATCATCAAGGATTCGACGTTTAACTTGGACACCAATGACTGCAACAACTATCGACGAGGGACACAATGAAAGAGGGTGGAAGTCATATTAGTCATTGTGTCGACTGTGTCCCTCACGGCAATACATTTGCCAGGTGGGTTTGCAATAGTACCAAGCACATTCAACTTAAACTTTTATGTTTAGTTCGTACGATTTTACCCTTTTTATTGAGCTCCGATGACCAGTGAAGTATGTCTGTCGTAGCTCAGGTCATGGGTGGGGTACTTGCATGATTATTGTCGACCATGCAACCATAAGCTATGGTACAGGATTTCGTTACGTTTGATAAAGGGGCGTCTTTATTATCCACCTTGTCTCCCTTATAGTACAGCGTTACATCGATGATATTCTATGACCAGTAATGTTGTTTCAATCAAGGATCTTTCATTTTATTTTCAACAAAATAATGCCGAACATAAAACAATGCTGCCCTTATTTCTGCCACTTCTCAAGGCTTATTCAACACTTACTTGGCCGTCACTACAGCCGGCACTCTCCCTAATATGGCATGTTTGGATTCTGATGACCATCAGAGTCCAAGCTTTTCGACCATCCCCAGATTTTTCTGATCTAACATGCCGATTGAGATATGTATAGCAAGCAATCTTTCAAAGGAACATTCGACAACTTTGTTACTAAATAACCAGCAAGCTAGCAGCTTTCATGAGGGCCAGAGGTCGATCAAAGTATTATTGATTTTTTTAACCTCTTATAATTGAATCACCTGAAAAATGATTACAATACCTATGGTAATGTTTCATTATCTACATAAATTCATGACATTTACCTGTTTTCATTGTTTCGGATAAGCAAAATTAACTTTTTTATTAAAATAAACCTTTTTTTATTTATGAAAAAAAGTGCTGTTTCTGTTTGATCCACTAAAAGATATATAGATTCTATGAATAGTACGTATTTAAACCTAGGTATTATTATTATCACGGCTTAAAAATGAGTTCAGTAAAACTCTTTGTTCCCCAACTTCGTAACAATTTAAAAATTTGTTCTTTGTTGTAATTTAATTTTTTCACCTTGAAAAGAAAATCTCTCAGATAATACGATAGTCTCTTTTGTTGTGATAGTTATCTTAAGAACCAAAAATTATCCATAACAATTTAATTATTCCTTCACTTTTCTTCTTAATAAACTGATCTCCATATTTTAACTCGATTATTTTACTTGAGTATTAATATTTCTTTAGAAAAGAGTCAATGACTTTTTTTAGTTATATATTAAATATAATCTCTTTAAGTTCTAAAAATATGACACAAATCTAAGTTTCTTTGCTTAGAAAGAAGAAAATTGCAAGAAGATTTTTTTTTTGTAGCAGTTCATTTCTTTCTCTTTTTTACTCCCTTTTTTGTAAAAGTGGATTGTCAATTGCGCTTTCTTTCATTTACAGAAGAAATTTATTTTCTTTCAAAGTAAAAACATAGCATTGGTTTTTTTCGTATCCTTAAAGTAAAAAATTTTTGTAGGGAAAAAAAATATATTTAACTGTTGATGCCGAAGAAAAGTTAAATAGGAAGTATAAATGATATCTGAAAGGAATTTGTTAATTCCAGTACGTCAAAGGTTTCTTATAAAACTAATTAATGCATGGCACCATTTTAACATATGGATTATAAGAATAAACATTTAAGCATGAAATTCTCGTTAAAATGACTAATTACAAAATTTTTCAATAAATCTGAAGTACAGCGTGGTGTGTGTATAAAGATTCTCTATTTAAATTTTTTTTATCTATGATGGTTTTAAGGTATCCGACTACGTTAGGAAACGTGATTTTGCAAAAGCGTATAAATGGATAATATTTATGATATTTAGTGTCACTTATATTAGAAAATGTATATAAAATTGTTTTAAGAATAGTATTACAATAAAAAATTATTTAACTACAGTATTTTGACAAAAGAATGAACTTAAAATGACCCATTTTCAAAATATTCTCCTTTTGTGAAAAATGCTTCTATTATGATAATATTTTGCCTGCATATAGCTCAGACCTCTGTACAGAGGTTCAACTAGAATTTTGAAATATATAACTTAGAAGTTGGTTTATCCATGTTTTACGACAACAGAGGGGAGAAATTTTAAGAAAAAAACGACGATAATTTTTTCAATTGGATGTAACTCTGAAAATAATGTGAATTTTTCAAAAAAAATAGTTCAGACTCTCTGGAGAAGTCTTTACTTTACATAAGCACACACACACACAAAATATTATTATTTTAGAAGCATTTCTTATAAAAGGAGAACATTTTGATAAAAGATTATTCTAAGTTAGTTTTTTGCCAAAATATTGTATTTAAATAATTGTTTTTTGTTAAAATGCCCTTAAAACAATTTTATATATGTATTCTAATCTAAGTGACACTAAATATCATGAAACTTATCCATTTATGTGCTTCTTTAAAATCACGGTTGCGAACGTAGTCGGATACCTTAAAGAATTAATTATCAGGTGATAGACCAGTGATTCCTAAAGTGGTCTATATAGACCCCTAGGGGTCTATGACGACTTGAAAGGGGTCCACGTCAGCGAAAAAAAAATTGGGGTCCATGAGGTGTAAATGGGGATCTGTGATGGTGGCTCTCAATAAACCAAATCATGTTTTTAAGTTTTAAAGAAAATTTAGTCAAGTGGATATCAGATTTCATCTATTTAATAGATTTATTTACTAATTTTAATCAGGCTAATTTGCAGTTACAAGGTGATAGCATAAATTTGTTTCAAAACAAGGACCATGTCCACAATTACGGCTTTAAAAGACATACCTGTTATTTATAACGAATTATGGAATATCGTGAGAAAATATTTTTAATTACTTTTCCTAGTGAGAAAAAGTTTAAGCGTGGATGCCAATCTCCAAAACAAAAAAGAAAGGGGGAAGTGAATAAGGTCTGGATAAAACTAACTGAGGAGATTTAGGGTTAAACCTGTCACGTTTGATTCCAAATGCTGAAAAAATGTTATTGTAGCACCAGATTTATTCCTCCCTTTAAAAGCATTTGTTTGTTCCTCAGTTATTTTATGTATTAATTAAATTTTAATTTAATTAATATGTTATTCTTAAGTTTTAAAGACCATAATTTACTTCAGTTACAAATTTAAATCGTTTAAAGTAAAATCTATACCATCTGTTAAAAAGACATTTAAATTGGTAAATTTACAAAAATTCAATATTAGGTAAGCAGGGGTATATTTCAAACCGAAAAACATGGCAAGGGGTCTAGGAGACAAAAAAGTTTGAGAACCTCTGTGATAGACAGTTTAAGGTTAAGAACATATTGGGAAAATTCGTATTAACTGTGACTTTGTACAAAAATAGCAACATTGACACATTTTAAAGTGAGATGCTGCAACAATCCTGATTATTAAGTGTATCGAAAACTGCTAGAAGCTTTCAGTACAGATAGGTATAAAAACTAAGATCCCTGGAATGCGAATGAAGGTCGCTTTTGTCCATGTCCATAAGTTTGTGTATTTTCGTATTGCTTTTCGCTTTTTGTTTGCCAATAAATTGTGCAATTAATTTTTTAAAAAAATTATCACTTCATTTAAGATGTCCGACAACGTTCGGAACCGAGATTTTGCAAAAGCGTATAAATGTATAATATTTATGATATTTAGTGTCACTTAGATTAGAAAATGTATATAAAATTGTTTTAAGAATAGTATTACAATAAAAATTTATTTAAGTACAACATTTTGACAAAAAATGAACATAGAATGACCCATTTTCAAAATATTTTCCTTTTGTGGAACATGCTTCTATTATAATAATATTTTGCCTGTACACATCTCAGACCTCTGTACAGAGGCTCAACAAGAATTTTTGAAATATATAACTTAGAAATGGGTTTATCCATGCTTTACGACAACTGAGGGGAGAAATTTTAAGAAAAAAACGCCGATAATTATTTCAAATGGTTGTATCTCTAAATATAATGTGAATTTTTCAAAAATTATAGTGGCGCCTCTGTACAGAGGTCTGCGCTATATACAGGCAAAATATTATTATAAAAGCATTTTTCACAAAAGGAGAACATTTTGAAAAAAGGTTATTCTAAGTTAATTTTTTGCCGAAATATTGTATTTAAATATTTTTGTCAAAATGTCCTTAAAACACTTTTATACATGCATTATAATCCAAGTGACACTAAATATCATGAAAATTATCCATTTATACGTTTTTCTAATATCACTGTTCCGAACGTAGTCGAATACCTTAAGCGACCACAATCAGATAAATATGTCCCAGCAACATGTTTGCATTTATTAAAAAAACACTATATATATATATATTAAGAAATCTATTAACATATGCTTATTGAACAATGCAATATTAATCAAACAATTCGAGAAAATAAAAAAAAATGGCAAAATTATTCGTAATTATAAAATAACCATGGCAATTTAAATAAGTTTTAAATTCTATATGGATCAAGTGTATTTAAGTTAATATTGGAAAATATTGGAAGAAAAAAATTATGGAATAAATAAAAATTTCATTTAGGTAGAAAAAAAAACAAATCAAAGTACCTATTTTGCTTTAAATGAAAATGATTCTCAGCGGTATAGTTATTCAACAAAGTGCTTATATCGAAGAAAAAATTGACTGATTCCAGTTGAACTAAAGTATTTGTGTCAAGTCATAAAGCATCAATCCCAATAATAACTGTGGGTGCTGAATTCTGAGGAGTTGCTGCTGACTTAATGAAAATGGGCCTAAATGTCGCCATATGATACGAATGGTTGAAATATGAAAGAATTAAAAAAGAATTTATGATTTGATTTTAAACAAATATTTTCTCTTGCTCTTTCCTATTAAAAAAGATAAACATAGTGAGATTCGAAAAGAAATATTACAAAAAAAAATGTGTTAAAAACGCAGATTGGAAAATGGTTATCAAAAACAAAACGTTGAATTAATTATTTCTTACTGTTTTCTTCCAGTATTAAAAGTATTTCATGACAATTACTGAAATGAGTAAAATGAAACACAAAGAAACCCAAAAATTGCAAATGCGGCATTTGCTCATTAAATTGCTGATCTTGCAGGCGAGTATTTTGGATTTTTTTCAAGTAACTTTCTGATGCTTTTCGGGTATTGTGAGATGCTTGATATTGAAATATTTAGTAAGAATTAAGAACGAAAAAAAAATTTTTTTTTATTTTAGTTATAAATATATATTAAATGAATACCTTTGAAATCTAAAGATTTTTTTGAAATCCTCGGCTGTTATGCAGAAGTAGGTCCAATCTGCAAACTTTTAGTATATAACATACAGTATATGTTGTCAAATACTCGTATAAATTGTAACTCATAACAAATAAATATGTGTATGACTCACACATTCTCACTAATCTACTAACACACCAACTGTCACCTTTTGACTTAAGGAATCATGGCGTTACCTAGTGGTAGGCTCGAACCTAAAAATGGTTGAATGACGTCATAATAATGTAGACTTGCCTTGTTGCCAGTTGGTATACAGATTGAAATTCGGAGAATCTGTCCGGAAGTAACATTCGGTAATTAAAATTATTCGGATCATGATCTCACCGAAGCCGAGTAAAGAACGATACGTAGCCTATAGCCCAGGCCCAATGTTCCATGCCTCAAGACATCATTGCTTTTAAACCTATTTTTTAAAAATGATATAACGATTCAAACGTCGTTCATAAAGCTTGACACTGTCGCGAATATCTCAAAATTCGTAGCTAATAACGTTTAAATTGTTGATTGTGATTTCAATTTAAAAAGGCTGAGTGGTAGAGTATCACACTTCCATACCTCAGATTCGGGGTTATATCCTAGGGCGGAGCAAGGTTGACTCAGCCTTTCATCCCTTCAGTGGGTCGATAAATGAGTACCAAGAGTTCTTGGGGACTCAACACTGGGGGTTTGGCTTCAGACTAAATCACCTGATCGGGACATTTGTTCATGCACCTCAGCACCCAAGGTCACGTACACTGAGATGTGCACGGTAGGCCTTGGCCCAGATGGGCTGTTGCACCCCACTGAGTTTAGTTTATTTAAAATTAATGCTAAAATATATTATTTTCAATAGCTAGAGAATTCACAATTTTTTTTAAAAATTATTTCCTTATAATTCGAAATTTACTTAGAATGATCACCAAAAAGGATAGTTATTGATGAACCTTTTATTGCTAATTTTCCTAAAAAATTGTTGTTTGAGAAACTTTGACAATTTTATTGCATAATCACATAAGAATAACTATTTATTCTTATTCCGTATTAAAACGTTGGTTTCCATATTATACTTTGGCATTAACTTTTCAAACTTTCATCAGAAACTACTATTTCAAAAATTCAGCATAATAAAATTCCGCTCTTTGTATATATATATAATAAAGATTAAAAATAATATTTCACTATAAATTTCATAAAAAAATTAGCACTGTATGAATCATACAAGAATAAATAATTTCAAGCAGTTCTGTAACTCGGAATAAAATATTTGTTAACATAGCATCATTGTTATATAAATGTCAAAGTTCTCATATTTACCTTTTCTCGTTCAATTTTACTTCATTTCAGTTCTTGGAGGTAATAAGTCGGAAACTCACTTAAAGTTAACAAAGTTATAAAAAGTTTTGACAGTTACAGTTTTGTAAAGTAAATTAAAGAGGGAAAACTTGTAAAAGTTTGACTCATATGAGTAGAATTATTACTTTCAACTTTTTAGCACAATAAAAAACTAACAATATTTGTTACAAAAAATAACTGTAACATAAACCGGAACAAAAGTTGTAACAAAATGGCAAACATGTAATGCAATTTGTGCTTTCCTTTACAAGACACAATAGATTGTTTCCAAAAATAAAAGTTTAGTTTTCTGAACATTTTGTCTTTGTTCATTTTTTGAGTCTATTATACCTTGTAAATTTTTAAAGCCTACGTCTTATGAAGGAGATTACGTCTATATATTGGCAGAGAGCATCATTTATTTACAATGTATAGTTTCAATATTTAAACAATGTTTACTGCCCTTTTAAATTGCTATAATTTAAGTTTTGTTTAAAAAAATAACGCGATCATTTTCCTTTAACTTTTTATATAATCCGAATTTTGATTAAAAAAATAACTACAACACGTAATTAAAATAAAGTACCTCACGTAAAAAAAAGTTACAATTCTCTTAGGAATTTTCCCCGATAAGCTAAGTTCACCTTGGCAGGGTGCTTATTTGATCTACTGACCTATCAGTCCGCAGCTACGCCATGCATGCCTTAGACGATTGAGACGAAATGAATCCCTATTCAGGTTTTTATTCATGTCCATTTGTTGTTTGCGACTAGAAAAGGGAGAAGAAAGCTTTTATTTTCTGTTTAGATTTTTTGAACGATACTGAAAAAAGGTTATTTTTCTAGTCAATTACTGCAATTGTTATACATCTCCAATAGGTTTGAGGGTCATTGGAACATATTTCCATAGACGTTGCTGGGTTGAGTTGAGTTGAGTTTGGTGTTTTATGGCCCAAGAGCCAGTTTTGGCTATACTGCGCCAAACATTCATAGGTCTGTGGTCTGGACGGGAAAAGAAGAAATTGGATGACAAGATGGAGGGTCGAAAATAGAGAAGGATCACTGGGGTACCCCGGGGTCGTAGACGTTGCTGGTGATCTCTTGTTGAGAGGGCGGGTCTACATGACGCATGCACCATTGCCATTTTAAATTACCAGTCGTGGTTTATTGAGAACGTTTTAATTAAACTCTCCGTGGCAGCGGTTCTTTGCGACTTGCTGAAGGAAGCCCGCTACAAATTATTTGTAGACTTGGTAGCCAAGCTATCACAGTCGCGAAATCGTGGCCGACGTTGTTTCAGTCAAGTCATGGGCTCAAGTCTCGATGAAATTGAAAACTCATTGCGTAGAAGGGACCCATCCCCTCAAGGTTCAGAGTTATCACTTGGGTGAATTTGAAGCGCCACATCAGGAGTCGTCTTCATCACTTGATGGAAGTTCAAAATTATGAAATGCGTCAGCCTAAGCCCTCACTTTCATTCGTAATATTTCTTTAACATTTCTCATAAATGATTCTGGAGCATCGTAGCCCAGACAATTTCATTTGATTTTAGTTCACTTCACACTCTAAAGCAACGCGAAAGCTATTAGTAACAATATCTATAATATTCGTCGTAATTCTGTACTACGGATCGTGACGAGGATACATCTGAGCTCTCCAAACTTCCATACAACACCAACTTATCACAGACAAATAATTTTAAAAGATTAAAGTTGTTTGAAAAAAATTGGTTTAAAAAAGTTATTGCAAAAAGTATGAAATTTCAGGACAAAAACTCAGAACAGCCATAATTTAGAATATCTATGTTCAAGTAAAAAATAAATCAGCAGCATGAAAAAAAATATATATGTAACAATATTAAAAAACTAATTTATCTGTATTAAATGAATTTCTATACATTAAATATCAAAAATTGAATGAAAATTTTGTAATATTCATATTTATAAAAATAATTTAAAAAACATGTAAAAAATACAATAAAAAAAATTAAAAAGTCGGAAACTTCTTATTTTAAAAAAATACACATTTATAAAACCATCTAAAGCATTGATTTCCATTCTCCGTTTCCCCATGCCTTAAAATTAACACAATTCAACCTTTATAAAAATATGAACATTCCATAAGTACAGTTTCCTTTTATTGATTACAGAAACTTAGAGTCGTTCTTGAATGCATTTTCCCGACTGGGGAGGGGGATAGATTGCCTTTTAAAATTACTTTGAACTAGATTATTTTCCTTTGTTAATGATTAAGGTATCCGACTACGTTCTGAACCGTGATTTTGCAAAAGCTTATAAATGGATAATATTTATGATATTTAATGTCACTTAGATTAGAAAATATATATAAAATTGGTTTAAAAATAGTATTACAATAAAAAAATTTATTTAAGTATAATATTTTGACAAAAAATGAACATAGAATGACCCATTTTCAAAATATTCTCCTTTTGTGAAAAAGGCTTCTATTATAATAATATTTTGCCTGTATATAGCTCAGACCTCTGTACAGAGGCTCAACTAGAGTTTTTGAAATATTTAATTTAGAAGTGGGTTTATCCATGTCTTAAGTCAACAGAGGGGAGAAATTTGAAGAAAAAAACACCGATAATTATTTCAAATAGTTGTAACACTGCAAAATAATATGAATTTTTCAAAAATGATAATTGAGCCTCTATACAGAGGTCTGAGCTATGCACAGGCAAAATATTATTATAACAGAATCATTTTTCACAAAAGGAGAACATTTTGAAAAAAGGTTATTCTAAGTAAATTTTTTGCCGAAATACTGTATTTAAATAAATTTTTTTTTGTCAAAATGTCCTTAAAATAATTTTATACATGTATTCTAATCTAAGTGACACTAAATATCATGAAAGTTATCTATTTATGCTCCTTTTTAAAATCACGGTTCCGAACGTAGTCGGATACCTTAAAATATTAAAACAGTGATAAGAGAGAAATAGACATTGTTGTAAGAAAATGTTTTAATGAATACATTTAGTATGTGCCTTGAGTTTTCCTAAAAAATACAAACACAATGACTCTCAGCTCTGACGTACTACACATCAAATTTCCATACTTTTTCACAAAAAAAAAGTTTAGATTAAAACATACAGCATCGTGAATTTTTCGTAAATCGCCTTAGAGTAAAACCACTTATCGAACCCATTAATGAATTCAAAAATCCCCGCCATTGAACATAAATCAGATCAGGGTCGTCTCTAAGCTTTAGCTAATTAACTCAAATGTGTTCTTTGATATAAAAACAACAAAACACTAATCTTTCTTACTACAATACCATATCATACTTTCATTAAAAAACTCATAATTTTGTCAAAAATTATCAATCCATTATAGAGAGAAAATGATACAAATAATGCATATATTTGTAACCCATCCTATTCGCAGTACTTCAACTAATCCTCTTGGGTAAAATACACTGGGGGTTAAAAGTTAAGGAACAACGTGTTTTTCGAAGCTCACCGTAAAAAAAAATGACAGTAATAATAAAATTTATAGTTTATATAAATGATAAAAAAGAACTTTATACAAATTTATGTAAAAACAATAGCTTCCTCTTTTTTTTAACAGGAAAGAACAGATATATATGTATGAGTGAGAGAAAAATATGCAAATATCAGGCTTTTGTAATTACGCCTGTAACTTTTGTTGAATTACAACTTTTGTTTGCAGATTTGTTAACAATAGGCAGTGGGGTCTCGCAATGTCTGAGAGAAGACGTTTGCCCAATTCTTTACGGTGGAGGGTGGTCGGATGGATGGAAATGGGTTTGTCACAGGTTAATGCTGCTAGGCGTCTTAATGTGTCTCGTAGTGTGGTCCACCGTCTCTGGAAACAATATCAAACCTAAGCATCTGTGTCCAGAAGACATGTTCCAGGCCGACCACGAGCTAAAACACCTGCAGGAGACCGTTGTATCTCTCTTTCGTTCCGAAGTAAAAAAAGGATTTCTGTGCCACAACTTGTTGCAGATCGCTCTGTAGCATCATCCGCTAGTACGGTGCTAAGGCGTCTTCACAATTCAGGTCTCTATGCAAGGCAACTAGTTGTGTGTGTACCCTTCAACAGAAGACAGAAAAGGGTCCGCTTATCTTGGGCAAGAGAGCACGTTTCCTGGACCAAACAGTGATGGGCTTCTGTACTCTTTACAGGTGAGTCCAGATGCACACTGGAGAGCGATTCAGGACGTCTGTTCATCTGGAGGGAACAAAGCACCAGGTCTTATCAATCCAACACTGTTTAAAGCCATAGTTACCGAGGTGGTGGAAAAATGGTTTGGGAAGGGATCACACTCGGTGGTCACACTGACCTGCATGTGTTCCAGGGAGGAACTCTGACTGATGTGAGATATCTGGATGAGATCCTTGATCCATATGTCCTCCCGTATGCTGGTGCAATTGGCAATGGCTTCATTATGATGGATGATAATGCACGACCTTACCACGCTGTATATGTTGAGTAATATCTTGAGGGTATTAGTATGGAGCGAATGTAATGGCCAGCTCAATCTCCAGACTTAAATCCGATAGAGCATTTTTGGAACTATTTTTGTAGACAGGTTGCTGTTTTAAGTCCTCCTCTAAGTTCTTTAACTGGAACAAAGCTTACTCCGTGTCTGGGTTTCGTTTCCCATTTCGGTGACCGACAACTTAATTGACAGCATGCAAATTCGATGCCGCCAATGAATTCAAGCTAGAGGTGGGCATATGCCTTAATTAAACCCATTTTTGTTATGTTTCTTTGACATTTTACCACATAAAACTGTGATTACACTTTTCCAACCAGATTGCCTTTTCTTGTTGTAAATCATTTTTGAATTTTTGTTATGTAAACGTTTATCTTGCAGTCAACACATAACTCTTTCGTGCACATATCATCCAAATTTGGTGTTTCTTCATTCATTCATTTGCAAATAAGGAGCAAAAAAAAAAAAAACGGCTGTGCCTTATCTTTTGGAGGCTAGTGTATAATTTAATTGGGATTTTAGTTTATAAACTGCTTTCGTAGAGATGACTTGATGTTATGCTAACGAAAATACTATTTAAACACTGACATTGGGGTGTGTGAGGTTAATTAAGAATTTTAGGTGTAGTAGAAAGTGAACTGCGACTAAGAAGTCGGGTGGCTTGAAATTAATATTCATCTAATAATCAACCCGTGTTCGTGGAGAGAAATAGCAGTGGAGCTGTACCAAACTGGCGTTGATCGAGGACTTGCATAAAGAACTTGACAACAGATAAGTCTTTTTTAACAATCTCAAAATTATATTAAGAATTTGGATTTAAGATTGCTTCCAATATTAAGGAATAAAATTGTAATCATTCGTAAAAAGTAAAATAAAAATAAAAGCATCTATTTTTAAAAAATCTGTTTTTTCTTCAAACCCTCTTACACATGTGACCTCCAGATCACTACATTTTTGGAACTAAACTCTAGGCAAAATAAATTGAATTCTTATATCATGTTGAATTTATCTAGCCCGAATAGACAGATTATAAAGAGAATTTGGTGTGGAAATACATTTAAAATCGAGAGAGGGATATATATATACCATTTAAAAATAATTTGCTTACATGATTTTCAATATAGTTCATACTGTAGAGATTTCCAGAATAAGAGATATGGTATTGAACTGAAAAGTATTCTAATAAGGCGAATGATCCTCTCTCGCAATAAAGCTGATAGCTTAACATGGCAAAAAGCTGGACCTACACAGGAGGTAATTGAAGGGTTCCTATGGCAATTTTGCTGTAAGGTAATTTTTAGCACCAAGATGATTATCAGAGGACAGTAAGATGAAATTTCTCTCTCAATATAATCCCTAACATGTTTTATAGGATTAAGGCCAAGAGATCTTGTTGACAAATCGATGAGGCAAATGTTGTCGCCCATTAACAGGAACCATGAACAAATTGCCGCTTAAGATAGTCGAACACACAAAAGTTCTATACGTATAAATATTTGTTAATTTAACCAAGAAAACAATATAATATAAAACTTATTATGTCTGGTCTTACTATGGATCCAACAGCCTTAATATGCTACATCTATAATAAATGTTCTTTCAAAAAAAAGTATAGTCGGCTCTTGCCAATTCAAACTTTAGATAATACGAACCTCTCGCTAATTCGAAGTATATGCTCAGCCCCTAAGCGCAAATTCTTGATATATCGAACTAGAACAATACGTTTGGGTACACTCAATATTTCGAAGTAAAATCTGCAGCTGGCCAGACTACTACACGCGATAATTCAAAATTATCTTATACAGCTCTCGGCTATTCGAACACTCACTATTATATAGAGTCCTGTAGAAAACAGGTTGGAACTTACATGTATTGTGTTGTATTATCTCTGCTTGTCTCCCCTGTAACGCAGCACCTTTGATGACCATCTGTCTACCATCCCTTTTTTATGTTCCCAGGTTCCTCAAGCAAAAAGACACGTTTATTGATTTCCTTCTTCAAGTGGATACTGGACCAGCCTCACTTGTTGCCAGCCAGCCATATCTTTCATTTAATATGTGGCCTTGCTGCATATGTGTTCAGAAAGAATGGTTAATTATTGGGAAGAACAAATGCGTAGAATTGTGTATTTTGCGTTGGAGTGACATGACAATTTGTGACTTATCTATGTGACTTATGGTATGTGGCACCAAACAGGGCATGGATCATACTGGAACCTGGTGTCGGGAACAGTGTCTAAAAGAACCGATAAAACAGATTTTTTAAGATAATAGAATTTTGTAGTCAAAAAAGATTAATTATGTACACACACTACGTATTCTTTTAATAATACAGGACTTTTAATTTCTTTATAATATTTATACTGTATAAAATGTACTTTTTTAAAAAAAAAATTTAAAATAATTTTATACATATTTACAATTGTTGTTTTATTATACAATTTCAAATTTAAATGTGCTGGAAGAAATTTCTCTTCGTGTATTTTGGGAGTTTTTTCCTACCCTCTTGATAGTTCGAACTCTCAATAATTCGAAGTTTTTCATTGGTCCTTCAAACTTCGAATTATCAAGAGAGAGAGAGTCAATTGTATTTATTTATGCGGAAAATGTAATCACCAATATGTTAGCGTTTTTATCTGATGAGTTGTAAACTTTCTTTAAAACAAATTGATATTTAAAACATATGCTGATAGCCCAATTATTTGCAATAATTGTTTGAGTGTACAATTAATAGTACCTCAGTTTTGTTAACATACTCACAATTAATATGGATTACAAAAAATAAAAAAATTCCCTATACGAGAGAAAAAACTAACCGTTTCGGTAAAAGATAAAATATAACTTTTTTTAACGACAAAGAAAAGCCTATATTTTAAATTATTATTATAATTATTGTCCGTAAACCACAACAAAAAAAATTATAAAAGTTTTTCTAAAGGTATAACTGAAATGAATGTAAACAAATTACAGTTAAGTCATGAATATTCAGGTTAATTCACCATTAACATTTCCCATATAAATAAGTTAGAATAATTGCATATATAACCCAGGCTTAATTAAGAGTAATAACTAAATGTCCTTTCACCAACTAGTGACTAATGCATATATATGGCATTTCATATGGTAATAGTACAGCATTTCTCAAACTGTGGGGCGTGATAACTCTACAAGGGGGGCGCGATCATATTGAAAAGTCGAAAACAAAAGGTTATTTAAAAAATAATTAATTTACTGAAATTAAACAAAGAAAATACTTTCTGATATAATAAAATATAAAGTACACATTTACACTGATATAATACACTTATAAATGTATTAGTACTGTGTACAATGTATATTTTATTATTAATTTAACAATACTAAGTTAAGAATAATTTTGATAATTATCAGTGACTCCATGGGCATGTATTAACACTTATCTTGATAATTCGTACGGTTTATAATTAATTCCTTAACTACCGATTAAAAGTTACGCAATTCGCTCCCCAATGCCACCGTTTATCACGTAGAGAGAGAGAGAGAGAGACGAGCGTTTTTTGTTTTGTTTTTTTGTTTTTTTTGTTTTTTTAGGGGGAGGAGAAAAGAAATAAATACGCAAATTCTTCGCAACCATTGTCAAAAATTACTTTCATTGCATTCCAAAGCTCTCAGAATAATTTTCTGGATAGCCCTGCAAAGAAAAAATCGCACTTCGGAAAGACGTATATATAGGTCCAGAAAATTAATGCTTTGGCTGAGCGAGACGTTTATATACGTCGGTGGCACATAAGAGCTTAAAGTCGTATTGTAGCTTTAGTGTCAAAGTATAGTATTATTGAATTCAATACATTTTTATTGTATGGAGAGGGGCGCGATGAAAATGATGATTGAATAGTGGGTCGCGTATATTGAAAGTTTCAGAAGCACTGCTATAGTGCAATATTAAATTATTAATTGAATGAGAAAATACGATTTCAGCTACATATATACGCCTTTGTTACAATAACTAATCATAATAGTTACTGTGAGTATTAAACAACATTTACATGATATATTTTACATGTACTAAGAATTGGCATAGAATTTATAAGGAAGACACAAAAAAAAATATCTTTTTGATACGTCAGTAATTTTAATCCTGCTTCAAAAGAACTAATGCAAGGTGTTTAATCAATTTAATAGTAAAGAGCAAATAATATTCATGAAATATTGATTGTCAGACGTTTATTTTTATCATTTTAACAAATAAGTGCAAAAATCGCTTAAGAACGATTGTGCGAAAAATTGCTTAAATTCCATTTTATAATCGCATGGAACAATTGATCGGTAAAAAAAACATTTGAAGAAATGTTTCTCTCTCATTTTTTTTCTTTAGAATTTCAGAATGGGATATGTCATTAAAAATGAAAGGACTCTAAACGCCACTTTTTCTTAATAATCTTTTCAGTAACTCTTTTAATATTTAAAATAAACTCAAAGATAAAGGATTTCTTTGTCAACATTTTTCCCCTCCAGGCTGTTACCTTCTTCATTTTCAATTCGAATGTTATCCAGCTTTGTAGAAAATAAAAGAATAAATAAATTAAAGAATAGCTATATAAAAAGTAAAAATTGTCATGGGTACTTTAAAAAGAATTTTTTTTAAAGACATTAGTAGCATTGTTATGCGTTTGGTGAAGTCTTGCTTTAGAAAAGGATTTTGAAACAGCCCAAATTGCCAACTAATAGTTTGGGACAAAATATTTGTGTTTACTTTTCTTATTGAATTATTAAACAAGTGAAAGCAATTGCGTTAGCTATAAATAATTTGTACTTGACTAAACGGCTAAATTCAAGACGGTCACATGATAAATGTAATCGTTTGCGTTATAATTCAAAATCGACATTAGGATTACACTTTTTGTTCGACTCGTAAAATTTAGATGCAATTAAAATTTGATAATTGGATAAATATGGTCAAATGTTAGGATTCTTCAAAGTTCTTTTTTTTATTTTTATTCTAAATTGATTTTTAAAAAAACTTTATTATGCAGGGTTATTCGCTACCAGACCGACAAATATGCAGAGTGTGTAAGGCAGGGATGGCGAACCGTTATGGATCAACGTGCCAGTTTTTCCAAAGAAATGTTTAATGAGGTGTAAACATGCCGTAAAATTCCTTTGACTAGTAATTATTGTAAAATAATAAAACTAAATACTAACAAATCAAAAATCTTTATTTACTACGAAAAATTACATTTTGAAACATTAGAGTGAGACTCCTGTGTAGAGCTGATTTGATGACAAATAACTTATGTTAGGATTATAAGATTTTATTTTTAGGAAAATGCGTGATGTTTTGGAGTCATCTACCAAACGATTTCTATAAACGAGTCTTTAATGTTTTTCATCTTTGAAAATAATTATCCGCTGTCATAAGCAGATGAAAATATGGTTGAAATAGCATGACTCAGCTTCTTCAAAAAGTTAAATGTGTTTGTAATCGATTTCCATGTTTCCAAAATTCCATTGTTAGAATTTTTACCTATATTACTTTTTAATCTTCCTGTTTCAATTAATTCCAACTTTCTCCTTATTTCAATAAATTTTTCAATCCATATTAAACTAGACTGGAGATCAATCTCTCAGTTGTATTTCAAATTTTGTCAATTTTCAACCAATCGAATTGGGACAAGTTCAGTTTTACAAACGAAGTCGCATCAGGGCACATAATAAACTTAAGCGCTTAGAAATAATCTCAGAAAATCTCACTGAGAATTGTCGATCATCATGTTTGCTCGTAATACTTCCTAGTGAATTTTGGGGCATCGGTAGCCGAGTGCTATAAGTATTGGATCGTGACTGGCCTTGTCACGAGTTCGAGCCCAGTATCACTTAAGACCCACCGTGTAGGTAAGCGATGCACGTTAAATCTGTCGAGAGCTCAAACGTCCTCCCGTTGGTGTGGTGTGGCCGTTAGGAGAGGGGCTGCCAGCTCAGGTGTCATCCACTTCATTTGACCATGGTTCAAAATTACGTGGTCTGTCTCCAAAAGCCCTCGAGTAGCTGAACAGTGCAATGTTAATATTGTGAATTTTATTATTTTGAAGTGAAATGCTAACCGTTTTGATGGATGGCGTGCCTAAAATGTTGTGTCGCTTGCCATCAGGGGCTCGCGTGCCACTCGTTCACCATCCCTGGTGTAGGGGATACAGAGTCGACTCGGAATTATATAGGAATGCAAGGTCGCCAATCCCGTTGTTACGAGCTATGGTGCAAAGCAGAAAAGAAAAAGAACTTAAACACATTGATGGGATAGAAAACATTTTTTTTTTGAAAGATTGTACTACAACAGGCGTTCGAAATTACTGCTAGAAGTCGTTTGGCCGGCCTGATAGCGGCATTGTATTGAATTCCTTACGCTCTGGAAGATTCCTGTCTAGTTACGTATCCACCCGTTAGCAACAGATATTCTAGCGATTATGTCATCAACTGAAGGAACGGGTGCCTCGTACCCCAAACTGTTCATGTGACCCCAGAAGAAGAATTCCATAGATCTAGTGATATGGCAGGCTAATGAACCGGGCTACCAGATGTAAGACCACCTCCTCATCACTGTGTTTTTGTCGTTCTCTGTCGATTCATTATAGATCTCATTGTGAACCCAGTCTCAAGTAACCTTCTGTTTATGCTTGCGAAGGTGTTGCAATGTGAAACACGCTTGTTTGGGTAACATTATTGGTACAACCACCAAGCGGCTTGCCTGTTACAATCCGCAGCTCCATTCACGATCATCATGTCGACGAGTTCCTCTTTTGAAAGCTAATTCGTCCTACTTGCTCGGGAAACGGATCGAAAATAATGTTTTTCAACAGAATCGGTGTCCACAAAACCTTCCATTCAGCGCCATCTGCCGCAAAACTGCCGGAAGGAACCTTTCTCAACGTAAGGAATTCCATGCAGCTCTTACCAAGTCTACCACACGACTTTTGGTCGTAATTTCGAGCACCTGTTGTAGTACAACCTTTCAATAAAAGGTTTTCTGTCCAATTAATAAGTTGCTATTTTGGGTATTTTTCTCTGCTTCTTTGCGTCATAGCTCGCAACTATGGCATTTATAACCCTGCATTCCCATGTGATTCGGAGTCGACTCTGTAAACCCTAGGCACCCTGCACCCAGCGAAGAGAATGATTTGATTGGCCAGAAATACGTGATTGCATTTATCATGAGATTATGATATCACATGAATTTATGAACTGATTAGTAGCCATGTCGTAATATATGATATGTGATTATAGTTGCAATGCATCTATTACGTCACATAAATTTGACCTCTCCTGCTTTCACCTCCCCTCAGGGGGCTCACCTTCTTTAGGTGGGTACGGGTGTCACAATCCCGAGGTACCCTAGTAATCTTTTCCTTTTCACAAGAGGTTTACTATCTTTGTTAAACACGGGTGTCACGATCCCGGGGTACCCCAGTTATCCTTCTCTATTTTCGACCCTCCATTTTGTCATCGAATTTCTCCTTTTCTTCTTTTCCCGTCCAGACCACAGACCTATGAATGTTTGGCGCAGTATAGCCAAAACTGGCTCTTGAGCCATAAAACTCCAAATTCATCATCACCTGCTTTCCCCAATAAAAACTTAAGCTAAAAAAAAACGTTATAACACCGATAAATTCCTCTTATGTTTTGAGTTTATTAAAAGAACAAATGGTACAGAAATTAAGTGATTTTTATTAATCCATTGATGTATTGCAGTAATTTATGTGATCAAGAATTCAAGAAAAAATTGAAATGTGAACAAATTATAAAGAATTTTAGGTAACTCCAAGATTGTTGTGTTTATCTTGATATTTGTTTTTTCCTTGTTTGGCATTCTTTTTGGCGTAGTTTTAGACTAAACAATTTTTGTTTTCTTTTTTTATTTATTTATTTATTTATTTATGTTTGAAGTTCTTGTATAAGACAAAACGCGTCATTATCACCATTTCAATAAAAACATAGCCGTTATAGGTTGCCATATGTAATCGAAGAAAAATAATTTGAAACGTTTAATGAACGAAATATTGCTTATTTACAATTCATTTTAAGAAATAGTTTCGTAAAAATTTGATTCTTTAAAAAACATGAACATTTATGTGTATATACCCACTTGATGGTTAAAACTAACCTTTGTAAATATTTGCTTTAAATGTTTTTAAATTTAATTTCGAATTTTTATTAAAAATAATGGTTTTATCTTAAATCTGATTATTTCAAAAAAACTAATATAATCATTTACACTCATAAACCAGAATCGAATTACATTCACTACTTTTTCTCCATTGCTACTTATATTCCTTACCACAAACTACAAATGATTTAAACCTTTCCTTAATAAAAGATCTGGCAAACAGATTGAAGCTACAGTGTAAAAAAAGAAATTTTAAGTAGACGTTCTTATGGCTTAGGAAAGGTCAGAAGGATTAAATGGAGAGCCAAAATAAGTTCTAGAACAACCGGTAATTCTTGGCCGCGGATCGATGGTCTGCAAATTGCGATTCTTTTTGCGATTCATTCCAAACTTCTCGGACTTATTAACTCGCAAAACTAAAATAATTTTCTCTGCATAGTTTCCTCACGATTTATAGTTCCAATCAGAAAATGCCTTAAACGCAATTAGTTTAACAAAGCAATTCATTTATCAGCTGTTACAAGTAGTTCTATGAATAAACTAGAGGATTATATATTTTCGAACAAGTAATACTGGAGGAAATTATATATTTTTAACTTGATATTATATTTTCTTTCTTAATATATTTAAAAATCAACAAAATATTTCCTTAATGAAATTAAATCAGATATTGGTTATTACGATAAAAAAAAATTGGATTCATTTATAAATTTGTATGTATTTCCACTGAT
The DNA here is from genome assembly GCA_019973955.1 of Trichonephila inaurata madagascariensis. Lineage (NCBI taxonomy): Eukaryota > Metazoa > Arthropoda > Arachnida > Araneae > Nephilidae > Trichonephila > Trichonephila inaurata. The sequence goes on along the minus strand of BMAV01025696.1, from coordinate 17,349 downwards.
ATTCTAAAATTTTCAGTGATTGTGTAATATCTAGAAAAATACTGTGAAGCCCAACCCGAAGAGACACACGTTCTGCACTATCTACGCGACCTGTTTCTGTGGGGAAGAACGAAGAACCACTCAAAACATTCATAACTAAAATCTGTTTATTAAGATCTTAGTTTAAGCACTATACACAACAATAAAAATCTAAGTAAGATGATCTAGAATGAGAAGGCGCAACACGTATTACCAAATAATCACGCAATTGACCACTGAATCTAACTTTATATATTAATTCCTATCTTCCTAATATACGCAATTTCCCTATAGCTTATATAAATTCGCTTACCGCTATATCCTAGGTAAACAGCTAAGGTCCTTATCACATGTTGTGGCTTTAATCTGACTCTGTTCTTTTTGAACTCGAACCCACTTTTGGTTCGTCTGTACCGGCATGGATAGGCCAATTCCACGACTTAGGATTCTTCTAAATTTTATCTCAAATCACTTTACAGCTATCTCTCTACTTAGCGACTTCACTTCCCACTTAGGAATCACTTCTGCTCATAGACCTGGACATAGACTTTTCTCTACTACTAACTTCCAATATATATATTATTCCTAATTTACATAACCACGTTCTTCTTCTTGAGTTGGTTGGAAATAATTGCCATTCTGGCTCAAAGAACCCAAGAGGACTGTTAGCTAAAATCGCGATAAATGCCCCGTCACAATACATATATTTTTTCTCTCATATATTAATAATTTTATCCTTTTCCAAGTGTGTAAAACTCATTGATTTATTGTATTTAACACAGAATAACTAGGGTAATTGGCTGCTTTAGATTTGTAGAACTGTACAAATACACTACATATTCCTGCATCTAAAGCACAATTTTAACACAAAAAAATAAGATCCAGATTTATAGCAACACATTACGCGCCGGGTATAAAAATTATGGCTTCAAAAATAAAGAAAAGATGAGCGTATAAAAAATTATGTTTTCATGCATTGAACAGACCCTCTTTTGTAAACACTTCTTCACCTTCTGACACACATCCACATATTCCACCGATGTTTTAATTTGTCTTTGAACGGTTTATTATGCGCATCTAAATGTAGAACTAATAGCCTTCATCCGTCTGCAATAGCTACCATGTTTGTATTTCACTTTCTCAGAATTTTTTAGTATTATCTCTTAATCTGAACATTTTCTGTGCTAAAAGTCTGGATTGCTTAAAATACCTGAAGTCTTTTGCCAAACATTTTTCATCTTAAATTTTATATCGTTTTCGCTCATCCATCCTTTTCTTGCACGCGGTTGAAAGCATCTTTCGTTAAATTAGATTGTCACATCAGCTTTTTGTAAAATATTACTGTTATATGCAGTGGTGTAACGTACAACCCTGCATTACCAGGTGGAGGGGAAGGGCGGTGTTCTAGGAAGCCCAAAGTTTAACTTCCGGCAAATACGTATAGTTTTGCAATCATTTGTAAGATCCGGCTTGAAGCTCAAAACTTAACTTTGCAGGAGGACACTAATATTATCCGTTACGTCACTAGTGGTATGCATTATATGTTAAGTTGTTAGTGTTGTACTGCTTCTGAGCAGAACAATGGGATGAAGTCGTTGTTTTCATGTGTTCCATTTTTGTGAATAAATCAAAGTATTGCACATGTACAATTCTGGTTTCTTCGTAAGAAAACGGTGCGCGTTATAAAGTGAATGCACCTAAAAATTAAAAAATACAATTTGAAAGTAAGGGGCGCGTTATACGACTGAATATACGGTAAATGCAGATTTATTTATTTATTTAAATATGTGACATTTTAAAAGAATGCTTTAAATAGTTCAAACTATTTCTTACATTCAATTGCATTCATGTAGTGTTCATTTTTAGAGGAATATTTAAGAAAGAGTGGTCAATACCAATGCTGCATAGATTGAATAACTGAGTTTTTTTAACAGGATCACGATCAGGGTCAACACTTCGAAAGACATCCTGTTCTACAAACTTTCCCTTGTTAACGAAAAAGCGTTGAGCCGCGACAGAATTAATGCGCATCATCAACTTTACATAATGAATCTTAATCGACCCCACGACTCGAACTCATGAGAAGTTCATTTTTGACAAAGTGAAGTTTGAATGATGAAAATTCATTTAAAAATTTTAGCTAATGCAAAAAATAAAGTATGGTTAATGGTCAGTAATTTTTCAGAGTAATTTTCGTCTTAAGTCTTGTATTACGAAAGATTTCTTAATACAGGGGTGAGCATTAAGTCGATAGCGATCGACAGGAGGATCAACATGGCATTTTGGGAGAACCGCCATAAGATTTGCAGTTATTTACCAAAATATTCAAAATTGGTTGACAGTATGCAGACGTATTCTTCCACTGACTATAACTCTACGAGACTAATTTTAGATGAAAATGTCTTATTTTTTAATGTATTTTGAATTGCTTGATAATAACAACATCATTCGATATTATTATATTTGTGACCGTTATTATTATGTTTGTATCTTCCGTTATGCTTTAAACAAGATTTTAAAAGTGTAATTTGTTTTGTTGTAATGTAGGTGAGCACATATCCCACATTTATTATTAACTTATAAATAGTGTAGACCGTTTTCTTAGCTCACCACACCTACGCCACTAGGAGGACCCCGCAAGAACATGAAAAAATGTTGAAGTAGCCCATACCCTGGATAAGTCTGCCCACTCCTGTCTTAATATATTGAATTCTCATCAAGCGACGTCACAGTGCTACGGAATCAAGTCTCTCAACGAAATCGTAAGGAAAAATTTCACAAGACAATAGCTTTTCGTATTTATAGAAGATGAAATATTAATAAAAAGGCATTAAAGCAATTTTATATTTATTTTATCCTTGTTAAGTGAACGAAAAAAAATAGTTATCAAGTTATAATACATAAACAAATAAATTCTTAAATGGCTTGAAGAAAAATTGAATCTTGATTTAACAAATTCAAGTTCATCAAGATTACTGTAACACGTCGAGCTTAATTTAAAACAAACTGCTTATTTGTGTTTTACAGAACAAGCCTGGTGTATTATATAAATTTTAAGACACTGAAATGCATACCATTTCAGCTAAACGATGATCGTATCAGATGGAATGCTTGTTGTGTAATGAAAGTACAGCCTGTATATTAACTTATAACGGATGGAATAATGATGAAATTTGTAAAATGTCTAGAATAAAGTAAAATGCCCAGTACACACTCAAAAGTGTTTAAGAATTTTGAAGTCCGTAACTTACTTATAATCTACAATAAATGCAAGTTGATCCAATAACATAGCAACAATGCTAAATGCGAAATCCATAGCTCTTAATCACTGAAGCCGTGATCAGTGCCTATGTGATTACCAACGCGATTAATTGACATCGTTTTGGATAGAGTTTATGATAAGTACCTTCATTACCTTTTGTGGCATGATATATCATTACATCATATATTACATGTAAAAGGCTATAGTGAATAGTATATAGAGGATATGGTATAATAGGCTATGGCTTATAGGGATCAAAGCGAAGCCGTAACCAATCAGCATGTCTCGACTAATGGGGAAATCTTTAACCGTTAATCCCTGTCTGATACTCGTCTGGATGACCAGCTCTTAAATGTGTCTAAGTTTCTTAAGTATCACATTTAATTGGATTTTACTATATCACGCCATTCTGTGGATTAGCAGGGGAAGAGTTAATACCAATACAGTATTTGTCAATTGGTATCAGGATAGGATCAAGTCATTCCTATAATAACCAGACTACCTAATACATTTTGAGAAACTCCTCACTCTGTACTGATTAAAACCGTTTATGTTTTAGTATAAAACTAAAATTAATTTTTTCAGATAGAATAAAGTTTTCGGTCTTATTTGCATTGCGTAAATTTGTACAGGCATGATGCATGGGTATCATAATCTATTCCACAGAACATTTTGTAGAATAAAAAAATATTACGCATATTAACTAGTTTGTCCACAAAGATTTCTCGTAGTTCAATCAATATGAAAATTTCAACAGTAAAACTGAAAATCTAGTATGTGACGGGGGGCTTTACGGAGTTTTTCAACTAATCCTCTTGGGGAATCTTTGGAGCCATCAATTGAGTTATTTCACAGCCAACACTCTCAAGAAGAAACCTTAACATGCAGATTAATTAGTAGATATATAGTGGAGGCTTAGTAATCGTGAAAAAGAAGGAGGAAAGAAGCTAAGTTGCTGAAAGCAGTACCGTTATGGTAAGGATTTGAACTTAAGACGCGTGATTATAGAACGGGCTTTAACTATTCAGTTAAAGTAAGGAAGTTAGGATTCATAGAATTACTTTACTTAAAGTTAGGTGGTTAGGATTTCAGGCGCTTTTTCACAAAAGATTTAGAGCTGCGATATGTCTCTCTCGATTTCCTCCCTAGAGTAAGATTGTCTTTGATATTTGATAATAATAAATTAGTTTTATTACGGCCAGCTTGGGTCATCAATCCTTACCTCCTACAAATCTAGGTCGAGTAGATGAAGAGATGGCTTCCCCAAAGGTGGGGGGCTATCACAAGTAAACCGTTTATTTGATTCCTCAAAAAGCCTCATTACTTGACCATGGTAAAAAGTTACTAAGCCCTTTTCCAAAATCCTTCGTCTTGCTTCAGAATGCAAAGTTAATTAAAATAAAATAAAAACTCACTCTACAAGCTTCCTCAAATTCTTTTAATTCCTTATTTTTATTATAAATAACATCAAATTTCATTTTAAAATCTAGTCTATGTGCATTATAGTAATTTACTTTCCATATAGTTTAATTTTACATAACTTTTATTACATACAATTAACATAACACATTATTTTATTTAAATTGCTTTTAAAATGCGAGAGATTTCAAAACAATCGACTATAAATATGAAACACAAGGTTTAATTAATTATTTGTCTTACAGGAAAAAGATACAATAACTTTGAAATTATGAACTTTTTTAAATTTTCATATTAGATTCACATCGACTTAAAAAAGTTTCTGCTTGAGATAAGAAAAAAAAAAGAAATAATAATATTTATTCCTAATAAAATATAAAGAAACTCGCAGCTCTAGTTTCATTTCTACAATTTACTATCTCATATCGACTTTTCTAGTCATACATTTTTAAAATTCTGAAGCTTTTAAGAATTTCGAATATACTGGTCGATAATTTGAAGGGCGTTATTTATATTAGTTCCCTGAAAACTTTTGCTGGTATTCTTTTTATTGATATGCAAAAGTTTTGAATTTGTGATGGAAAATTCTGCCACATTTGCAAATCTAATGTAAAAGTATTATTAGAACTGCATTAAAATAAGCTTACCGAAAGTTTTAGAAAATAAAAAAATATGAATGAATATTGATGATATTATTATTTTGAGAAGAACTGAAATAAAAATTCGTGAATTCGGAATTTGATTTTATACTTTCACTTAACAAATCGTAAGTTAATATTTAAAAAAGTTCGAAAAGCATAATACTTCAAACTAGAATTTTCAAATATTTCTTATAGCATCAATTGCCTTAATGAGAAAAAATTAAGTTTGCCTCATTCATAATTTCAGTTCATTCATTTTAGTAAATATGTTGATCTCTTTCCTCTGATTAATTTACTAAATGTATCATTCAAAATGAATGATCAAAATAAAAATTCATTCATTTAAGGCGACAGGGTACGATTTACACAAAAATTTTTAATTTAAGGATTTTCAAAAATTTTTTGGTTGCCTCCTGTGTGTGTATACTATGTAAAACAGATTTTGTGGTCAAAATTTCATAAAAAGTTAGCCATTTAATTTTTTAAAGGTAAAAACTTAAAATTTGTGCAGTGATTTTAAAATGCTACTCTTCCTTCAAAAACTTACATACACGCATGAAATTTGATTTAACGTACGTCAAATCTTTGTACAAAAGTTGGTATGGATTTTGTGATAACATGAGTCGTATTCGTACATTACTTCTTTTTAAAAATGCTTATTGAAAATTTCTTTAAAAATGTACAAATTCTGAAGTCAATTATTTTTTAAAAAAATAAGTATTACTTAAATTCAAAAATGCATACCAGCTTTTGTTACAGGTACTATTAGCAATAAGTAATAAAAAAAATTCAAAGTATTAGGCACAATAGACAGAAAGAATTAGCATTTTTAATGAAGATAAACTAGTTATTTTATCTTTCTGAGATAAGTAGGTTTAAAGTTTTGATTTGTTTTAGGGATGTAAATAAAAACGATCGTAAAAGCTGTCATTATTCTGTGATTTTTAAGTTTAGAGCTTTCAAGTTTTGTGAGCTTATAGAAAAGTACATAAAGAATAATTTAGGCTAAAAAGAATTGGATTTGATTTTTTGACTGATTTTTGTCAATTGAATCGTACTGTGCCCCCTTTAAAGAAAACAAGTAGGTTTTTCCCTATATGTTACACTTGTACCTTATCTGAACGAAATACAAAGTTTGCAATACCATACGTTTAATAATATTGAGCAAAAAATAAAATTTCTTTGGTAAACGAAAATGGTGGGTTGTTGTTACTTACAACCTACACGTTCAACATGTAACATCAAAAGGAGGCCCACGAAATCCATTGGGGTAAGGAGGACTAGATTAGCTCTATTGTTCGTCCTCAGGTTTGGTCACCATTCAAGTGAAAGCACGATTTTGTTCCCTTCCACCCCCTTGGGTGTGGTTTGTGAGTCTTCCAACTCTCGAAAGGATTTTTGGCCCGGGCTCTTTGGCAAAGCAGTCGTTGTCACTAAAAACTATTTCATCTGGTAGGTTGATAGACAAAAATTAAAATATATAGTTGGCATCGTACATATTTGCAACTATCTTTCCTTTACTAAGTCAGCGGCATGATAGTTTAACTATGCTACTACTCATAGACACAAGAGAAATCTTTTTAAAATAGTCTGTTTTCGTGTTTTATAAAGAATGTATGTGTTCCTGTCTCCTTTAATTTCGTAAAACTAAGAAGTATGGAATATGTATTCCTGCAATGTGCGATTTATTTTCTCTAAAATAACAACAACGGATGGCCACAGTTGCTCTCAACTTGGAACGCCACGACACTCGTGTTAATGATTTCTGAAATAGTAAAGCTTAAACATTTTGAAAATATGTATAAATATTTTAGAAACATCAACGTAGTCTAATATTCTATCCTTTTAAAACTATATTTGTCATATATATGTCGTGTATTGAAGTAGTGTTGGTCAGTGTGTGTGGTTATCATTTTTGATTCATTAACTACGTCTTCAGAATGGAGTTTTATCTTTTATTTTGCAGCATACATAGCGTAACTCACGTAGCAACTGGTCACTCATTTTCTATTTTACATCCTTTTGGTAAAAACACATGAGCAGACACATATAAAGGAAGCGACATCTTCATGGACACAAACACAAAACACAAAGAGCAGCAGTTACTCACATTTTTACATGATGGCGGCAAGCAGAGAAAAAGAGGGCGATTACATCAGATTTTGGTTTTATACCAGCAGTGCAAGCGCTTGACTATTACATAATAGAAGTTCTGATTGGATTAAATGGGCGGGACACAAGATTTCGGATTAGCCAATTACGATTAAGACAAAGAGTTAATAAAAACAAAGAGTAATAATTGTACAAGGAGTTAATAAAAAGGATATTAGAGGGAATTATAACATATATATAACAGAAATACAATTTAATTTTCATCAAAATTCCCGTACTAAATACTCAAAATATCTTTCTTTGAATGCTACGTACCCATTAATTTAATAATTCCCTAAAAAAGCAATTTTTCTTTTCATCATATTAAAGAGAAAACTCGAATAATATTCAGAAAGATAGATGTAATGAAAAACTCATTTTGAACTAAAAAAGCGATGAGCTCAAGTAAATATAAATAATTTAATAGAATATGATAATTTGTATAGTAAAACAAGCCACACAATATTGAAGTAGAAGCCAATGTCTGTATAGAAACCTCTATCAGATTTTTATTTACATTGTTTTTCAAGTGAAGGAAGTCTTAATTTATAAATAAGTATATGTGTATTTCATTCTTCTGAACGTATTTTCGGAGATGTTAATTTTTAAACAATATAATTACACAACAAAAGTACAAAAACATATAGATTCTAAATATAAAACATTTAACCAAATGAAATACATTTGAAATAGTAATTTATATTTGTTTATATACAAGTTAACTAACAAAAAAATAATGGTTTATTCTTAATCGACCAATGATTTTGTCTGAGTACATATAGTTTGTAAACCAATTCATAAAACTAATGTTTTAAAATATCACTGTTAATGACATATTTATAATTCCCACTCAATGTCCGACTATCATATTCCAAAACAAGCACACTAGAAAAAATTTAACTCTTAACCGCCTATCTGCTTTACAACAGGACTAGATGCCTTGGCACAACACACAAAAGATAACCATAAATACAAATGACCAAGAGAATGAATTTATTTAGCAGTTAATCCTATTTAAAAGTTTTGAGGATGATCAACTAAAGTTTAAATGAATCAGAAATTAGCACATCTGTAAGGCTTACAGACACTTTAAACACTTGCTTCCCCAAAATGACAGAAGTTCCGGAGATTACGTTGAGATATAGGATCTAATGATCAATAAGTTTTATCCTAGTACTTAACGCCAGTAAGTGCTTGGATAGAGGTAACGAAGCTATACGAATTGATAAATCTAATTTTCAAAGAGAAAATATCCTCAGTACTAATAGTTAACTCCTCAGTTATCTACCAGATATCTCCTTTCACTCCACACCTATCTCTTCTCTATGCTATTTTAGAGTCAAACTGCATAATCCATTTCCAACGTAAGGAGGTGACAAGATATATTCTAAGTGAAACTGCAGAAAATAATAACCCTTGTTGTTTAAGAGGGATTCATTGTGAGATTACCACTACAAATTGACATGCATTTATTTGGTATCATGCAAGTCTCGTGTGTTTTGATTATATCACCAATTCAAAACATATCTGCCAAGGTATTTCGCAAACACGCAATCTATTTTCAATTTCTTTTAAATACGGCTTTATCTTAATCACAATGCTATAAGTAAATAAAGAAAAATGAATAAATTTTGAAAAAAAAAAAAGATATGTATCTAAAGAACTTTTCTAAAATGACATTAACATAACGTTTATTCAAGCGAAGATAAAAAGCTACATATTTTTTATAACAGTAATGCAATAATATGCTGTTGTGTATAGGGACAACTCTGTTATCAATCTTTGACACTGTCTCTTATAAATAAAACGAGTAAGTTAAGATTTTAAGAATATCTTTTGTCGAAAAGGTGGATATATTTCTTCACAGCATTTTTCTGTCATAGTTATTAATTAAACATGTTGCATTTATTGAAAATATGTTCATTATAATTTAGTGATAAAGATCAAAATAGAAACAGTTTCTGCAGAAAAAAATCAGATCTATAATATAACATCATAGTGCAATGCACCAAGAGCCAATAAATCACGCCAAGCAACGCTTTTTTCGAGTGATATGGACACCAAGATGGCTGCATAGCTGTAACTAACCTTCAGGAAAATCATTTTAAAGAACTGCTTTGAAATATGTTTCTAATAAATAATTTAAGAATATACTGAATATAACCAATATCGATCAATAATTAATATCAATATAACATAATAAGAATATTATGTATTGTATAATTGTATAATAAAATTATTATATATATATATAATATAAAATTATTATTATATATAATAAAATTATTATATATATATATAATATAAAATTATTATTATATATAATAAAATTATTATA